>NDGM011044492.1:0-44329 GCA_002564305.1 Octomys mimax | reverse complement strand
CTACATATAACTGTATGGCTTGACTTATTCATGTTTCCTAGCTCTTCTCCTTTCCCTCTCATGCTTGACTTTGTTTCCTTCATGACTTCCACAAAGAGCCACTTCCAAGTCATGTCTCAGTCCCAGGTTCTGGGCAGCATGGCTCTTGGGGACTCTCCAACCCACTTCAGGAGCTGGTGCAGAGAGGGGAATGGATTGCAGAGGGCGTTGATCCAGGCACTGCTACCCTGAGGGCAGGTCCTTGAGGCTGTTGGGGACCTCATGCAGGAGGGAGCCTCTGTTTGTCTGCGGCTCTGCCAGCCCCTGCTGGAAGTCCATTCCTGGACACTTCCTGCTTGCTGCCTGGGTGGTAGACAGGCAGGCAGTTGGCCAGGCGCATGGGGGGAGGGCTTCCTGGGCCCCTTCCTCTGCATCATCACCCCTTGCCCAGGATTCATCTGGCCACTGGGCAGCCTAGGCTGTTGGCTCCTTGCCCCATCCTCCGACCCAGCTACCCTGTCCATGGATTGGTCTGGGGAGAGCTGCTCTCCTGCTATTTCTGGGAATATTTTTATTCATTGTTCATCTTGGCATTTATTGTTGACATTCCAAGAACAGTCAAAAGAGATAAATGTCACGTCTGCACGACCCACAAGCTGCTTGCCTTTCTGTGCTGTAAATTCAGTCCTCTATCGAATGACATTAGGATGCCTGCAGTGGTCTAGGTGTTGAGGGAGACCCTGGCCCTGATGCAGAGGACAGCCATAGCTGCTGCAGGCAGATAAAAGATGGAGACCAGGTGCCACTGCACCTGGCCAGCGAGGCTGGCCCTGGAAGACTGGGCTCTGGCACCTTCTGCTGCAGTGCTCCGCCTTTCCCTGCCATGGATGGCCCTGGCTTCATGTGCAAAGCTTTGAGCTTGAGATCCTGACAAAGTCTGCAACCAGCTCATGGTTCAGTGTTCTACCACTGTTGTAACTGTCATCACTCTTATGCGCTCACCTCTGACCTTGGTTTCTCTACCTGTCGGTGGGCATGTAGCAGCCAGTGTTCTCCAGAGAAACAGCCCATGGTATGGTAACGGATGCATAAGTGGAGGGATGGGTGGACGGATGAATGAATGGGTGAGCGGGTGGGTGGATAGTGAATAGATGCATGGGTAGATAAATAGGTAGATAGAAAAATAGATGATAGATGGAGATAGATAGGATTTTGACAAAGTGATTATAAGGGCTGAGTCCCTGGCCTGCCACCTGCAGCCTGTGGTTCTGGAAATGCCAGTGCAAGTCTCACAGCCTGATATCAGGAGTATCATGCACAAGGGCAGGAGAAGCTGCACATCACAGCTGTGAAGAGAGGACTGGTCCACCCTCTGCCTCGCTGGCATTTGGCCCTCGGCAGGCTGCAGAAGCCCTGCACTGCTGAGGGCTCTTCTCACTGTGTCTGTGGAACCACATTCTTGGATCCCACCCCAGACACACCCAGAGTTAATGTGCCATCAGCTTTCTGGGCATCCTTTAACCTGGTCAGGTTGTCACATAAAATAATGCTCTGCAGGGTGGGTGACAACTTGCATGGCCTAGGGCTGCTGGTGCCGTTGGCGCTCACATGCAGCAGAGGCCCAGGCCGTGTGCTTGCTTAGGTCCTCCCAGGGCTGCGGTCAGGGACAATGCACACCTCTCTCCTCTTGGTGATGGGTGACATTTGCACAGTGCCACTGGGAGTACCTCTTGCTTGCCATTTTTTTCCCTCTGGCACCAGGGCTGGTTCCTTGACCTCTCAGAGCTTTGGACTCCTCATCTGTAAAGCATGGAGTGAGGCTGAGGCACCTGCCACAGGCTTGCATGGTGCCTAATGGGCAATAAGCATTCAGCAAGTGCAAGCTCTTCCACCCCCATTTTCTAGATGGAGAAACTGAGGCTCAGGACAACACAGACATATCCATATCCCCAACCACATGACAAAGGCTGGAGTAAAGACTCAGCTCCTTCCAAGGGTGTGACCTCTGTGAGCTGAGAATGTGAGAAGATATACCTGGCAGGTGAGAAGGCTGCAACAGGGGCAGTTGGGGGACAGTCAAGGGCTTCCTGGGAGGGATAGCACCTGGGCAGAGGCTCCAAGGTTAGCCACACTTGGCCAGAACATCTTATCCTCAGAAAGCCAGCTCTGTTGTGCCCATTTCCATGCAGAGGAAATGAGCTCAGGAGGGGCATTGCATCTGTTACTTGTGAGCATCTTGAAGCACCTACCTGACTCACCTCAAATGTCACCAGCAGCCCTGTGCCATGCAAATTGTCACCCTGCAGTGGAGGACATCTGCCCACTGCCCTGTTCCCCTGGCCTCCTTGTCTTCTGCACCCAGTTCTGCCATGCCCTGAAAGCCCTGAAAGCAAGTCGGCCTGGTGACACACATCTGCCCTCTCAGCACTCCGGGAGGCTCGGGTTTGAGTCCAGTCTGGGTCACTTAGTCACTTGTGTTAAGACCAGGTCTTAACACAAGCAAAAACAAAAGATCTGGGGCTGTAGTTCAGTATGAAAGCCTTGGATTCAGTCCTCAGTACCAGAAAAGAACCAGAATGTGGGCTGGCAATATGGTTGTGCTCCTGTGTTCTTGGGGAAGAGGGGCCTCTTGTGGTGGAGATGGAGTCCTTGGGGGCCACATGCCCGGCCCAGTGCTGAGGGTGAATTGCTCTCCAAGTTCCTGTGGGTTAGCTCAGCATCCTTTCTGTCTCCCAGGAGGGAGGCTGAGGAGGGCAGGGGCAGTGAGGAGGAGGCAGCTGGAGCAAGACTTGTGTGGAGGACTTGTAACCCAGGCAGCCACAAGGACAGAGTTCCCTGCAGCTCCCATCCATGTCCAGGTGTGAGCTACAGTAGGCCACAAACTCGCAGGTAGCGAGACCAGAACTGGCATCTGCAGGAAAATTCCTGTTCCATCTTCATGGAAGGGAGTGAGTTCTGAGTCCCCACAGGACCACAAGGTGGCTTTCATGTTACACAAAGTCTGCATGTGATAAAGTAACCAGGCTCTTCTCGAGGGGGCGACAGATGGCACAGCGTGTATGTGCATGTACCTCTGCGCCTGTACCCATGCATACCACTCTGTGCCACACTGGTCCTTGCCCCCTGGCTCCCTCAGCTTCCTCGGATGCTCTGATCCATCCCATACCAGGACATAGTGCCCTTGGACATGAATGACAAGCTCCCAGGAGGGGAGATAATGCTTACAGACTTCTATGGATGGGAGACTCACCACCTCACAAATGCCTTGCTGAGTCACACTGAGGGACTGAGAAAGTCCCTCCTTGGACTGAGCCATGCCACCCTTGTGCCCAACCCAGACTGTCACCACAGCAGCCATCTAGATGGCTACCTGGTTGTCCCATGCCCTGCTCTGGTGGGGTTTCCTGTCTGCTAGTCTCCTTTTGGTCACCTTTGCCCCAGCATGGTCCAGTGAAGGCTGCCCTCTTCAGGTTGTCCTGGTCTTTCCAGCAGCTCCCACTGCCCATGAACCCTGGTCTGGACTGATACACAGGAAACCAGCCTGTGTATGTGTGTGTACACATGGCAGTTGGAGATCCAGATACCCACGTGTACAGGTACACACATCACACTCACACTAATGTGTGCACATGCAGTGACCCAGATACACACACACACACACACACACACACATGCACAGGAGTAGCTGCACACATTGCACACACAGATGCATGCACACACAGGGACACACACACACAGATGCATGTACACACATCACACACACAGATGCGTACATGCACAGGCCCAGACACACACCTGCATGCAGGTACACACCTGACACTTGCACAGATATGTGCCTGTACATGGACACAGAAACACACAAAGAGGTGGCTGCAACATCACACACACAAGTGCAGCACACACAGGGATGCACACACACACACACAGATGCAGGTACACACATCACACACACGGATGCACGCACAGACCTAGACACACACGTGGATGCAGGAACACACATCATGTAGAACACAATGGTGCCGCAGACACACAGGCACAGGCAGGCGCGTGCCCCTCCCTCTGGCCCTGAGTGGACTGACATTGTTGCTCCTGGCTGCTAGGCTGGCTGCTCCCATCTCCCAGCGTGGGGGAGGGCAGTCCTTCACAGGAGGCTTCTTTGGGGAGTCTTTGGTGCTTTTCCCATATTCCTGCCTAAACATTAACCATTCCTGGGTGAAGCTGCCACCTCCTGTACTAGTCGCGTGTCTCATTGGTTGCTGAGGGCTTGAGGGTACAGGATGGTTCCCTGAACCCTGAGGGCCCTTTCTAGGGTCTCATCCCTTGTGCCCCTGGCTGCTAGGCCCTGTCTAAGTCCAGGCTGGAGCAGGCTGGCAACTGATGTGTTTATTTGCCTGGCGGCAGGCTGGGCGGGCAGGCGCGAAGGTAATTGGTACATTTTGTAAGCAATCATCTCTTGGCACCTTCCGCTGCAGCTTGTGGGTCGCCCAATCCCGTTAATCATGGCCTGGAGGCCCAGAGCCCCAGTTGCCTGACAGCCTCATTTCTCTCCCCTGGAAGGACGGAGCTGCTCAGCCTCCCTAATGGTGTTATCTGTTATTCCCGGACATATTCTCTCTCCTAGCACACAGACGGAGTCAGGGCTCAAGCACAGGGCCTACTGGGTGGGCAAAGGACCAAAAGTAGGAAATGCTGTCAATGTGGAGCCTGCAGAGGGCAGGTCCAGGGAGGGGCCCAGGGGTCTCTCTGCACAGTGCTTTTTACCCTTTTCACAGTGGAGAACAGGCCAGAGAGGCTGGTGCCTGAGGAGGTCAGACTGCCAGAAGACACAGAGCTTAATCCCAGGCTCCCCTGATTAGAGCCACTGTTAGGGCTCAGCTACAGAATTTGGAAGCCAAATGCAAAAATGAAATCAGGAGTCTACTGTTAAAAAATTAAGAATGATTTCAGGATAGCATTAAACCAAGCAGTGGGCTCCTAAGAGCTTGGGCCTTATGTGCTCACATAGGGCACACGCACCGGAAGCTGCCTATCTATGTGCAGACACATGGACATCACATGGAGGGACACAAGCACATATGTGGAATCAGGCAGCAATTACGGGGCCACAGTGCATCTTCGTAGGCTTAGGCTTACTAATTACTAATTCAGAGGCTATGAGCAAGGCTCCTCCCTGCCTTCAGTATCATCACTTCAGAGAGGGGACCCCAGGACACAGGCCAACACCTGTGCTGCAGTGGGGTCCTATGGAGGGAGATAGTGGTACCTGTCAAGTCAGGTTCCCTTTGGGGAATGGCATTGGCATCATTATCGATGCTGTTCTTAATGATGAGAATGGTGGGTAGGGTAAGGGAAGCACAGGAGCAAATTAATCCTTGGGTGTCATAAGAGGTGCAGAATGCGACTAATTTCTAATTTTTAGTCTAGCACACTCACACATGCAAAGATTCACTGGGTACCAAGGCTTTGCAGGATACTGACCTTCCCCAGTTAATGCCCCATTTGGGCCCAAACAGATTCCTTATCCTAAGCATCCATTCATGCATGCATCTATCCAACCACCCACCACTTCATCTACCCATCTGCTCAACCATCTATCCATTCACCCTCCACTCATCCATCCATTAATTTATCTTCCATCTATCCATTCGTCCATCACCCATCTATCAATTCATCCCCCACTCATCCACCCAGCTACCCATCCATCAACTATCTATGCATACATCCACCAGTTTGTCCACTTATTCACTCACCCACTCCTTCATCCATCATCCATATACCCATCCACAAATTCATCCACCCATTTATCCAACCATCCATGCATTCATTTGTTATCCATCTGTCCATCTATCCATTCATGCATCCATCCATCCACCCATCCCTCTCTCCCCTACCCATCCACTCACCAGTAGTACATCCACCCATTTACTCTTCCATTCACCTTCCATCTTTCCATTCATCCAGCCCTGTACCAATTTATCCAGCTAGCCAAATCTCATTCCTTCATTAAGTACTCACTGAGTTCTCCTTTTCTTTTGTGTTGGCCCCCAAGGACCCAGAGATGCCTGTGCTATGCCTTCTCAGGTGAGTGGAGAGGTACTAAGTATACCATGCTTCCAAATCCAGGGCTGTATGATGCAGCCAGCTGAGGTGTGGGCTGGGACGTGGGACTGGTGGTCAGGTTGGTGGAGGACTACTCTTTGAGGGATGCTTGGTGGAGAGTCACTGTCTACTTTGGGCAGGCCACTCAGTCTATGCCTAGTTTCCTTATCTGTATGACAGGGATAGTTATAACATATCTCCCAGGATTGCTATGGGGATTAAAAGTTAATTCCAGTGAAGTGCTTAAAATAACGGTGGGCATACTGTCAGTAAGAACCATGTTAACATGAGACACACATGTGGTTTCTAAATTCATCTTTTACATTTAAAACTGTTTTAGCTAGATTGAAGGGTCTGTCTGGTCCCAGCCAAGAATTTGGTTAAGAACAGGAGAATGTGCAAGATAAGGTAGACCCATGTGCAGCCTATATTGGGCTGGACTGAAGGCTGATCATTGGCTCCTAAGCACTGGCCCAGAGAGGCACGGTTGGTACAGCCCTGGCAGTTTCTCTTGCCCACTAGGGGCTTAAATGTGTTATTCTCTTGCTCAGGGGCCACCCAAGCTAGGCGTAAATGCTTGAAGCCCATCGTTGTCAGAGTTGTGATGTGGATAGAGGAGACTTGAGCCCAGAGAGCCTGGAGAGGGAGGGCTCCTGTGGGAGGGACGAGCCTGGAAAAGGGCTGAGGTGTCCACAGATGAGGGGTTGTCGCCCACTTCTGGGGACTGGCTGGGTTTGGAGATGCCCATTCCTGCTGGGGGGTGGGGTTGGGGTGGGGGAGAGGGACGTGGAAGTACCCCTGTTCCAGACATGATACACAGACAAGCTCTGGGGCACCTGAGCCAGCTTCTTAATGGGACAGGCCAACGGCAGGTGAGGCAGCTAGGGGACATGGCCCACGTCATTGGGAAGCTGGACTTTTCCAGGTCTGCAGCTCTTGGCTTTAGCTCTGCACTGTTCTCCTGGTGACAGAAAGGGGAAGAGTGTCAGTAGGAGAGGAAGGGGCAGTAATTGTGAGTGAGAGGCTTCCTCACTTTCTTTCTACAGCTAGCCTTCTGTTGGTTTTCTAAGTATGTGGTGGCTGAGGGGCTGGTAGGGGCAGAGTTGGGCTGGACAAGAGGTACCTGATAGGCAGCTCTGCTGCCTGCCAGTGGCCTGCCTGGAGGAGAAGTCCCTCCTGAGATCTGCAGTGCTGGTCTTCATGGCAGATGACCTTTGGGGTCTGCAGGGACCCTAACTGGGAGACAGGAACTCTGACCCATGGGACTCTTCCCTTCTTTTTTTTTTTAAAAAAATTATTTATTTGATACAAGGTCTTGCTACACAGCTCAAACTCATAGTGATCCTCCTGTCTCAGCCTCTGTAGCACTGGGATTACAGGCATGCGCCACCATACCTGGCTTTGGGGCTGGCACGGCACATTCGGAATTCTGGGGCCAGCACGGTATGAAGTGTTGGGGATTAAACGCAGGTCCTTGCGCTTGCCAGGCAGGCACTTAGACCCTGGAGCAGTCTCCCCAGCCCCAGGATTCCTTCCTTCTGCCTGCACCCTCTGCCCTCTTTTGCTTCTTGTGCCCAGGGAGCTTGGAGAAGGAAAGCTGTTCCGTTTGTTCTGCCATGTCATCTGTCATGAAGGCCAGTACTGCAGATCTCAGGAGGGACTGCTCCTCCACGCAAGCCCTTAGCAGACACCTGTTCCTGGGCCTGCCTTCTCTCTCCTCCTCCTGGGGAGCTGGGAGGTGGGGTGGGCTACCTCAACCCAGGTATCTTTGCTTGAAGTTGAATCAGCCTCTAGACAAAGAAGCCTATGTGTTCCCATGGGAGACTGGGGCCCCGCTGACATCAGGCATGGGGTGCTCCTGGCCCTTGGAGCTGGTGAGGGAAGCCCTGGCTTGGGGACAGCCAGCTGTGCACTGGGATGTCTTAACATCTGACCCAGCGGCTTTCCCTGAGGGAACACTGAGTTTCTTCAGCTCTGGCTATGACTGTGGGGTCCTGGTGCTGTGCCTGCCTTAGTCCAGGATCTGGTCTGTCTCTAGTATTCTCAGCAGTATGATGCTGTAGCCTAGAGCCTGAGATCAAGCCCTGGCTGCTTCACTTACCACTGTGTAACCTCAGGCAAGTTTCTAACCCCTTTGTTCCTCAGTTTTCTTGCCTATGAATTGGAGGGGGTCTCTGTGTTGTGAGTTGGCAGTTTGGGTGTAAGATGCTTAATATCTCAAAAGCTCCTGGTGTGCAGCTGGCTGAGCAGCTGGAGCACACCTCCTACCCATGCAGGCCTCTCTGGCTGGGCACCAAGGCACCTGGGGTTTATATCATTCTGTCTTTTAAAAGTTGTGGTCCTGGCCTCCCCTTTGGGGATCTGAAAATAAATGTGACCTGTCTGTCTCTTCACAGAAGAACAAGGCTTTCTAAGATCAAACGAGGCTCTGACACCAACTCAAAGGGATATCGATCTGCTGGAGAGGCAGGAAGGCGTGGGACTGCTCTCCATAACACGCCACCCAAGGGAGATAAAAGCCCAGCCTGGTCAGTGTCCCATGTCCTGGCTGACTGTGTTCAGTCACGGGAGGGGGCGCAGCCTCTGGGCATGAGATACAGTAGTTGTGGAGACCCTGGGACCCATAAGAGGCCACACCCCTCCTATGGGTAGACGCAGGGCCATTTTAGGGCTCACCTGGAGAGAGGGGGACTCAGCTGACCAGCACCATGAACAGCAGCCCAACAAAATCAGGTGTGCTTTAGCCCCACTCTCCAGGAGGTTAAGGCCAAAGGGGCAGGGCTGTATCTTGCCAGATGACTGAGGTTTGGCTTGAGGTGGACAAAACACCCCATAGCTCCTCAAGGGTGTCTCTTGGCCCAGCACCCACCCCTTGACTGGCACACCAGTGCTACTGTTGTGTCTCTGCTTCTCTGCTTAGGAGACACAGGCTACTTAAGAGCAGCTGGGAGGAGGGAGCCTAGTCCCCAGTGCAGAGCTTCTCAGGGCAGGCAGGCAATTGGAGACATGAGCGTGTTCAGGCCCCAGCCTTATAGAGAGACCAGAGTCTTCTGCGACGCAAGTCACCTTCCCTGAATAAGTCACCTTCCCTGAACGTGGCCAGCCCCTCACAGTAGGGTGTGGGTCACACCCAAGTCCACAGTCTGGCTGTACACGAGCCAGAGGGAAGATTCAGGCCTGCCCCTGCCTGCCTCTCATGTCAGTCCCTGCCAAGTAGGGGACTGTTCCAGATCTTGGGTTCTATGGAGATGGGGTGATGCAAATGAAAACAAGACAGTGCAGAGCCAAGCCCAAGTCAGGCTGGGCTGTTCTAGTCAGCACCTGTGATGCGCTCAGTACAGTTTCCTCAGTGGCTCTGTGACCTGCTGGATTTCCCACCATTTTGGGGCTCATGGACTGGGGCAGGTCCATTGTGAACCCTAGTTTCTTCCTCGAGGAATTAGGTATGAGCTCTTCCCCCTAAATGAGATTACACCTCACTGGGAGACTCTACCTCCTTATCAAAGTCCTCAAGAAGACACAGCTGGAGGCTGGAGGTCACTCCCTTGGAGGGGAGCCCAGAGACCTTGCCTTGCCTTCCTCCAGGGCCTCAGGCTTGCTGCCTTTTTAGGCTGGCTATACTGAGGCTGACTGTGTGGACAGGCTTTCTCCCCTCAGGTCTGCTCCAGAACCTGCCCTGGAAGGCAGGCTGACTTGACTGGGTGATTCAACGTGCTCAGCATGGATGGGACCCATGGGAAGAGGAAAGAAATATGACCTCCCTCTTAACGACCTTGTGGTGGCGGCCAGGGCATCAAACATGCAGGGTGTTTATGCATCCCAATAAAAGAGAGGCTGTAATTCTCTACCCACTCTTGGGCAGGACCTGGGGAAGTGTGCCCTCTGAGTCACCTCGGGGAGTAGATTGTCCCAGCTTCCTTTGGGTAAACACAGCGGCAAGCAGCAGAGCCAAGGTGTGCCTCAGCCAACGCAGGAGCCAGGGGTTGGATCTGGGGAAGGTTCCTTGTTCAGCCAGAGTTGGGCCCCCGTGTGCTGCAGTCCATCTGAGAAATGCCAGTGCAGTCCTGGGTATCGGCTCCTCTCTGGGTTTCGTAGCAGCTGCACGGCACGGGAGGCCAGGCCAGAACAAATGGTGTGCAGTGCAGCCTCCACCCAAGCCATGGGCCTCAGGCTCCAGGCCCCAGGATGGGGTGTACGGCAAGGAACACTGTCTACTAGGAGCCAGCTCCTGGCCTAGGGGCCCCGTGCACCCAGCCTCCTTGAGCATTTGTGCTTGGGGGGAAGGGGCAGAGGCAGGTGTCTCTGTGGTGCCCTGAGACCCAGGGCTCAGAGCCAGCGCAAAAGTGCCCAGCACAGCCGTGTGACACCAGCAGAGGCTGCAAGCCAATGAAAGCCCAGGGCCCCCAGGAGCTAGAAGGCAAGAGTTGTTTGAGACACTGTCCTCCTTTGCACCTATCCTGTATCAAGACTAACTAGGTCCGGCCTGTTTTCTCCCACCACCCTGCTCAGCCTGGGTGATAAATTTTAATATTTATCTAAAATTTTAGGCTGTTGTGGTGACATGCACCTATAATCCCAGAAGTCTAGGAAGCTGAAGCAGTGAGAACCTGTATCAAAACAAAGGAAGCCAAAATAGACCACACCACACCACACCACACCACACACCACACACTACACCACACCACACCACACCACACCACACCACACCACACCACTCCACTCCACTCCACTCCACTCCAACACCACACCACACCACTCCACTCCACTCCACTCCAAAAATGAACATGAAAATGAAAATGAAAACAAAAAGTGAAACTCAAAGACCTCCAGCAATGGTCCTAGAAGGCGCCAGGTCCTTCTTAGGCATCCCCAGTGGTTAGGAGTGGCCTCACTGCCTAAGCGGACCTGAGCCTGGAAAGGTTGGCTTGTAGAACCACATGCATATGGGGCTCTGGGCTGCGCAGGCCTCCGGCCTGGAGTAGCTCAGCTCCAGCAGCGGCCTTTGTACCCCAGAAGCAGTCACTGGGAGGCAGCTGCCAGCTCCATCTGGTGTGCACCAACCTCTCGGCCTTGCTCCTGTGGCTTCCTGGGGTCCTTCTGATGCAGGTGCACGTAGCAAGGCTTGCATAGGACCCAAGGGAGTGCAGAGTGGTGCAACTGGGGGCTGGATGGGAGGACAGGGACTGTGCAGAGTGATAATTATGGGGCTGACATCGGCCATAAACTTTAATCGATTTAAAACTGGTTTTCGGTATTAAGCTTTACTGACCATTTAATACCCTGGACAGGTCCTGAGCATAGGAGCAGTTCCTCGGCCCCTTCCACCTCTGCAGACGTGCCTGGCTGGAAGCCACTCAGTATGCTTGGGGACATGGCGGTCTCTCTGGGGAGTCTGGGGGCTGGGCAGCCTACAGGAGGGACTGAGCTCTGGCCTAAAGTGGATGAGGAGCCGTGGCCTTGAGCAAGGCTGGAGGGTGATTCTGTCCTCCAGCAGTGGGCACCAGCCCATTCCTCAGCCCTGGCCCCAGCCTCAGTGTGTGTGTGTGTGTGTGTGTGTGTGTGTGTGTGTGTGACTGGTGTCTCCTCTGCAGATGGGCAAATGGAAGCAACATAAAGTGGTCACTGGTGGCACAATTGTAAGTGGCTGACTCCAGGCACTCAGAGGGTCCCCGCGGGACACACAGAAGTTTGTCTGTGGAGGGGATATTCCCATCCCTGCTACTGAGAGTGACACTGTCCAAGTGCTCCTTCCAGAGAGGGGGTGCAGCTTGGGTCACATGTCCCTCCATGCCATGCGGGTCCCTCCAGACCCTTGGGTCACCAGCTCTCTTCAGATTGGAGCCTGGACCACTTGTCATGGTGATCTTGCTCATCCTTGGGGCTTAGACTCAGCCAAGAGACAAGAAACTTGGGGCCCTGGTTGCCTCTGGAAGGCTAGCTGGGCCATTTCAGTGGGGGTGCTGTCCAGGCTCAAGGAGGCAGCTGAAGGTGCTAACCCTTCGTTCATTCACACAGCAAGCATCAACTAGGCAACTGCTGTGTGCCGACACCCTTGCTACCCACTGGATGGGTCTGTACCTGGGCAGGCTTCCTGGGCAGGACCCTGAAGTGCTGGGAGGGCTGGAGGGGGCATTCCAGTTGCAGCGACAGCGAGTCCTCTCCATCTCCCAGCCTTTGCCTTTCTTGAATGTATGTCACACTTGTATGTGTCACAGCAGGGGGACCTAAAGGCAGCACTAGACAGACTGTGGACCTGTCCCTTGATTCCTGGACTCAGACATCCTGCCCCAGAGGTGAGCAGAGTCCAGTCTTGGAGCACTGACGGAGAGGTACAAAGTGGTGCCAGGCTCAGGCCTGGGTGTACACTGACCCTGTGACAGTTGTCACTGATGTAGCTCCGGGTGGCTGGAACCTGGGTAATGTCCAGGGCAGGGTAAGCTCCTGGCCCTGCCCCTTGCCAGAAGATATCCTTTCATGATGAACCAGTGGCAGCTCAGGGAGAGGAAGGAACTCAATGAAGGTCTAGACCCCGAGCAACATTGTCAAGACTTGAGCTTGGGTCTCTGGCCGCAGATTCCACATTGCTCCTGGATAAGAGGTGCTGAAGTCTCTGTGCCTGGGTGGGATTGGCCCTAGGATGAGCTCTGTGACCCACATCCAGTGGTGACTCCTCAGTCCCAGGCCTCAGTTTCCACATTTGTCAAGGGGGAGTCTGACCCATGTGCTAGCTGGTGCCCTGCTGGCTGGCACCATCTGCCCCTCGTGGCCCCTGGCTGTTGTGCTCTGTGGGTCCATCACTGCTGTTCTGGCCCCAATCCTAAACCCAACTGCCTGCTGGGAGACATGTGCCTGGGCTCCCTCCAGGAGCCAGCGAGGGAGAGAAGCTTGGCACTGGCTTCCAAACTCAACATACTCTCGCCTGGAGCTGTGGTGGCAGATGGAAGCTGACAAGTAGAATAAATTAGGGTGCGATTACTTGCTAGCCGGCATCACGTGGAGCAGCGTGAGTGAAGTCCTGAAGTTCAGCATGTGGACTGGGCTGGATTGGAGGACGGGCTGCTAAGTCCTTCTACTTCGGGCAGGATGTCACTCAGGGCCCCAGCCCAGGGACACTGTGCCTTCTGATTCCAGTGCCACTGAGGTGGGTTCAACTCAGAAGGCCCCACTTCATCATCATCATCTTTTCCCATGTGCTGTGGGAGCCGGGCACCGCAGGCAGACACTGCCTTGAGGGGTACGGGGTCCCTGTCCCTTGCTCACTCACGGTCTGGCAGATTGGAGCCTTCTCAAGTGCAATAAGAACTTGCCACCTTGGGACTGTCAGAACAGGATTTGTTATTCATCTACGAAGGATTTCCTAACAGGAGTGGTGTATGCCTGTAATTCTGGTTGGTCAGGAGGCTGAGGCAGGAGGGTCAAAAGTGCAAGGCCAGCCTGGCCCCTGTAATATGATCCTATCTTAAAATAAAAAGAGAAAGTGTTGTAGCTCAGTGCTGCCTTGGTTCAGTCCCTAACACTGCAGAAAACAACCAAGGAGCCAAACAAACACTCCATGATAACAACAAAACGATCTCCTGAGAGGTCTGTAAGGCACAGGCTACTGGATTCAGAGCCAGCCAGACCCAAGCCTTTGTGAGATGCCCAGTGATGCCCAGCCTGGTAAACTGCTTTGCACATGCAATCATGTCCTGCCCAGTGGCCCTTGTCAGCATGAGACTGGGGTCATCTCACTTTGCAGAGGCAGAAGCCAGGCACAGCAAGGGCATGGGGCTACCTGGGGCCCTGCAAAGTGGGCATTTTCAGTGGGCTCTGGCTCCATGGTCCTGCCCCAGCCTTGTGGGGAGGTAGCAACACAAACAGGTCTGTGCCACCCATGATGGCAAGCGGCAGGTGTTCAGGGGCTCGGGGCAGAAGCTGGTCCATGCCGGGATAGATCTTTAGGAAGGCTTTTCAACAGAGATCACGGTGAAGAGGAAGGCAAGAATCTATCTTATCCTGGGCTCCTCCAGGGCCTCTTCTTCCATGTCTTCCTCCTGCCCCCAGAGTCCTCTGTACCCTTTCCAAGGCCATCTGCTCCAGAGAGTCTCCTGGGGCACCAGGGACAGCTGACTTCTTCAGGCTCCTATGGCATTGTCACTTGATTGCCACCTTCCATGGTGAAACTTCCCTTTGGAGCCATGGTCTACCTTGGAGCTGCACTGAATGTTTCTCTGTGATTACTGAGACCTCAGAACCTGGGGTTGGCCTGTTGTCCCCTGACCCTGGCCAGCTTGTCCCCTGATCCCCAGTGCCTAATACCGCTCAGCTGGCTTTGGAGGCCAGGGCAAGTGCTCAAAGACCCCTCCCTGGGGATGCGGGCATCACTCTGATAGAAATGGAGGCTTTGTCCTCTGTGTCCCTGCCCCTCAACACGTGAGGCCCTGAGCAGCTGAGACCAGCAGGAGTCTGTGCCTCTTGAGTAATGTGGTGAAGGCAGGTGGGCTGGGGACTCTGGGAGGGAGCTGGGCCCTGACCGACCAATAGGGACCGTGGTCACAGGTGGTGGCACATGCACAGGGATTCAGTTAGGTGGGCAGGACCCACTGCCAAGCAGTGGCCATCAGGTCAGCTGCTGCTGTCGGGAGCCCCTGGTTTGGATCTCAAGGGTATGAGCTAAGAGCTAAGAGAGGCTGAGGTACCTCCTGGCCACCCAGCAGGAGTGTTCCCTGTGCCTTCCCGTTGCCGCCCTAGGTGGTGAAGCCGGGCTGGTGGTGAGCCTGGCTTTAGACTGGCTGAGTTTGGGGTGGCCCGGAGGCCTGCAGGGAGGTGCAATTTCTTGGTACAGAGCTGGCACAGACACCTGGTTGGGAAGGGAGCCCCATAGATGGAGCCTGGTCAGCCCATCCCCTGGGGCAGAAGGAGAGGGGGAGTGGTAGGTGAGCTTGACTGCTGCATGGGTCCCCAGTGCTAGGCATGACCACTCTGCCATGTGACCACATCTAGCCCTCACTTCCACTCTTAGGTGTAGCAGCCCGAGGTAGTTCAGGGTTTATGAGAATCATGAGTTGGATGAGAGTCAAGTTCATTTGAACTCAGTTACAAGGAAAGGGAAGAGTCAGTGCTTGAGGCATGGCTGTGTGTCCGCCCCTTAGGAGCTTCTGGCCACTGGTTTCTACTCCCTCTACCTGGGGACTTGAGACAGGAGGATCTCAAGAGGGGCTGGCAGGGCGTAGGCCCCATGGGTGGTTACAAGCCAGAGGTGGGAAGGGAGAGTTCCACTGGCTTCTGATTTTCTACTTTTGCAGCAGTCTGACCCTCTAGGATGGGGCTTGTAGATGCTGAGACTAACCTTTGTTACACTTTAGGACCTGGCTCTGGTCACAGATGCAGCCTGGACCGCCTCATAGACGAGTCCTGATGCTGACTAGCAATGGCTGACCCCTGATCCTGGTCGCATTGAGTCCCAGTCCTTGCTACAGACAGAATTCTGGTCCTGGTCACTGAGCCCTGACACTGACCGTAGCCTGAGTCTTGATCTCTTCTTTTCAAACTCCCCCCAAAGAGATCACAGTCTGCTCGCAGGGCGAGGCTATTTAAGAAACTGTTAACTCTAAGATCTGGCCATTTGTGTCTAGGAAGGCAAGAACCCCTATTTGGGACACCTCAGAAGGGCTTCATCCAGCCTCTGCTGGCCTCTAGGAACCCCGAGAACTAGGGCTGGATAAGGAGAGGGCGGTGGAGTGTGGGGGTGGCAAGCATGGAGCTCAGAGGGCTGAGCACCAGTCACCTGGGATGACAGAGGACAGCAGAGTCCCCGGACAGACCTGAGACAGACCTGGTGTCCTGAGTTTCTGAAGAGTCCTGTGGCGGCCCTGGTTGCTCTGGCCTCTGGGGTGGCAGCTTAGCCCCCGCCTTGCTCAGCAGCCTGAGCACTGCAGACCTTACCTGCTGTTCGAGAAGTGGGACTCTATTTCAGGATAGGGTAGAGCCCTGAACTCCATGGACTGACCCTCCTGGTATACTGTAGCCTGCAGAAAAAGGAGCAAAGAGGAATTGGGGTCAGCGGGAAGGAGCAAGGGCAGGGAAAATGAGAGGGCACTCTAGGACAAGTCCCTTCCCCCTTGAAAGAAGAGTGTAACCATTTGGAAACTTTGATTGCAAGTAGAAGAACATGAAACTCAAAAGGGCACAAGCAGGAGAAGATATTATTGCCTCATGAAAGACCAGGGTTCAGTCTCAGCTTGCTCCAGAGCATAGCAGTATCTGGAGCACTTGGTCTCTGTTTCTTTGATCTTCCAGGGGTGAGCGTTTCCTAGAGCTCCATGGGGCAGCAGCACGACAGGGAGCTGCTCCTATTTTAGTTCCTCCCAGGTCAGGGCATTTTGCACATGCAGATCTCTGCATAACAGCCTTTCCCCATTTATAGGGACCATGTTGACCACCTAGTGTCACAGGCCATCTGTGAGCCAGCCACTGTGGCCTGTGGTAGCTTGGCTGAATCACTTGTAATAGTAGGGCTTCAGAGAAGGGAAGGGGCCCCCAAAAGAAACCCAGGCTCCCCTTTGCTGATGGGCAGCACTTCTTGCCTACCTATACAGTCCTGCGGGCCCCCATCCCTGTGTCCTCAGCCCCAACCCCAGCCCAGGTTTCCATGAACACTGGAGTCCCTGCGGTCCAAGGGGGAGTAGGTCCCCCCTAAACCTAAAGAAGGAGAAGCCTTGAGCTGCAAGGGGACCAACACCATCAGGGTAGGCAAGGAGGACAAGTGTCACTGCAGCAAGACTGTGAACACCCTGGGAGGTGAGTTGGGAGCCCCTGGCGGGACCGGACCAGAGCTTAAGGCCATCAGTGGAGGTAGAAGGCCCTGCAGCTGGGACCTCATAGATGGAAGCTCGGAGCCAGGAAGTGGCTGGGTCCCCTCAGAGGGTTCCTCCTGGGAGCAAGGAGCTCCTGTGCTCCCTCCCACAGGGTCCCTTTACTCAAAAATGCAGACTGCATGCTCCAGAGGCTGAGGGTGAGGCCCAGCTGTCAACCCAGAGAGGGGACAGGGAAAGGGGTGGGGAGTACCCTTCCTGTTGCAGCCTCACGCAGCACTAATTACAAGGATGTCCCTGAGCTCGGCTCACAGCTAATCCCTCCAATACAGGATCTGTCATGGAAGAAAAATGTTACAGTTTGCTTCTAAGGTTTTTCTTTGATCTTGCAGGGGAGGAAAAAAAAAAAAGACAAGGAAAAAAGAAGTGAAAAATTTGCCCACAGAGTAAATAAAGGGCCCCAGAGACTGCAGGTGGCCTCTGATTGCTCTAAGAGTGCGGGGGGACCAGCAGGAAGTGACAGCGAGGTCCTGAGGATGCACCATGAGTCCTGGGTCACCCTTGTCTGGTCCCACCTTGCCCCCTGTCTGGATATCTGCTCTAGGTAGGACCCTGTACAGTGCCAGCTGCTGCCACAGTGCTACAGGATAGCAAAGTGACCCAACTTAGTGGCTTTAAGTAAGCACTGCTGGTTTTTCCTGGGGTCAGGGTGGGCCCAAGGGGTCTGACTCTCCTGGAGTATGTGTGGCATTGGCTATCACTTGGGGGTGACCATGGTAAGTGCTCTTAGGTGCTAGAACTTGGGTTGGGACGATGGGCTAGGCCAGGATGTGCCTCACAGGATGCTGAGCCCCAGAAGGCTGGTCTGGCTTGTTCTCACCATAGTGGCAGAACTATGTCCTGAGGCCCAAGCTTGGGACTGGCTCATTTTCCAATCCTCATGGTCAAAATGAGCCACAGACCGACCACCTCTGGAGGAGGGAGGAGGCCCATGAGCAAAGGGTTTTCAGAGGTGTGAGTGCTGTGTGTGTGTGATCTTGACGGAAGTCACGAGCTGAAACCTGTCCTTGACGCACTGGTAGTGGAGATAGTCCTTTGCGAGGTGACTAGGGTGTGGTCACTGCCCTTAGAGATGTTGATGAGGGGGAACTCACAGCCCCTACCCTGAGAGCTGCCTGTACCTTCTGCCAGGGACTGGGATGGGACACTAGGAGAAGGAATTTCTGTGGCCTGCTGCAGCCGGCCTTCAGAAGCCTCCCTGAGGGCTCCTGAGCTCAGGCTGCATCTTAAGAGAAGGAAGATCAGGGTTCGGAGCCTCCCTGTAAGCAGTGGAATTCTGTCACAGTGGCTGAAGGGACTAAAGCAAATGACAACTCGGGGAGCTGGCTTCCCTGGGCCCCTGAGACTGCAGGTAGCCTCTGATGGCTCTATCTAAGAGTACCAGGGGTCCAGCAGGAGGTGGACAGTGGGAGGGCTCCAGCAGTGTGCCATTACCTTCCTGCGGCGCAGACCATGGCACCTTCTGCCCGCAGTCACATGGCTGATGGCAGCAGGCTCCTTGATGGTAGCGGGAGTAAAGTCAGCTTCCTGCGTATGCTCAACACATAGTGCCGCCAACACTGCAAAAGGGACAAAGTCAGTGTCTCCTTTTCTGGGTTCAGCTCCAGAACACCTCCTCCTAGGAGCTCTCCCCGCCAGTCTGTCAGTCACAGAGCCTGTGTCTCTCTTACAGTAAGTGCACAGACCCCAGGGTTAGGGAGGCTGGGGGCAAATCCTGCCTGGGTCAGGCCTGCAGGACCTGGGCGAGTCCTCAGCCTCTGTGCCGACAGTGAGGACGACACCGAGTCCCCGAAGGGCAGCACCGAGTGAGGCTAGAAGGTGCAGGCACATCAGCTGTGAAGGGAAAGTGGTGAGGGCACTGCTGGTTTTTCCTGGCACACAGGCCGGTCTCTCTTGGGCCAGCATCCCAGTGCAGGCTGGTGGCTGCCTAGGGCAGGACTGGCAACTGCCACTCTTTCCTCTCGGGGTGATGAAACTGTTCTGAAACAGACAGAAGTGGTAACACACCAAGCGCCTCAGAGTTGTGTGCTTTATGGTAATTAATTTATCTGCTGTGAACTTTGCCTCAATTTCAACAAAAGTGTTAGCTGGAATCTTTCACCAGAACTTCTAAAAATGCAAAGTGAATGCGACACTGCATGGCGCCAGGATGTGATGGGGATTGCGGGAAGGACCTTCTGACGGAGTCTGCATGACAGTGCCTCATTAATTCATTCAGCAAACACTTGCTCACATTCCCCTGGCTTCATGACTCGCCACCTCTGGAGGACAGGCTCCTTCCTGGACCTGACTGCTGTCAGCTGCCTGTTGGCCCCAGGCCGTGCTGACTCCCAGTGGCCCTAGGCCATATGGCTGAGCCTGGGGACGGCCAGGGACATAGTCCCCCTGGGTCTCGTCTTTCTTGCTTGGATCAATGGGGTGAGGAGCCTGTCTCTCCAACACTCCCTGTCCCCCTCCCCCCCTCTGGGAGGTCTGTAAATGGTACACTGCGTGAGCCTGGCAGCTGACTTCACCTCCCTGGAAACGGAGGAGGTAGACCCCGGGGACCTGGGTCCCCTGGCCCTCCATGATTCCCGGCTTGTTCCCTGGTTTTATGACTCAATTCCACAGTTATTCTTGAATGTGCAGTGATTCTATTCTGGGCGGCTCGATGGGTTTTGATTACATGACTCGTCTCTGCGATCCCATTATTTTACTCTATGATCCGGGAGCTCTATTCCGCTATTATCCTCCATGATCTGATGATTCTCTGGGTCTTTCAGAGAAGTGTTGGGAATCTGGGGCTGGAGCAGGAGGAAGGGGATCGGGAGGAAGAGGAGCGGATCTGTGAGCTGGGTGGATGCCACCCTAGGAGCCACTCTCCGTCACACTGTCCTGCCCTGCATCCGCCCACAGGAGGGTGGTGGCTGGTGTAGGCTGTGAACAGGGATCCACAGAGTGTCCTTTTGAGCCTCCTCCTCTGTCACCTCCCCAATTTCCTCCTGCCAGCCTCACCCCCTCCCCTTTAGCCTGGGAACCTGCAGGCCTGTCCAGCCTAGAAGGAGTGAACCCTTCAGGTTCACTTTTCTGACTGGTGAGAGAAGGGAGGTGGCCGCCTCTCCTTGGGTTCTTGCAGAGGCAGCTCAGGAGCTTCTCAGACCTAGTTGTGTGAAGTCAGTGTATCAGGCAAGGCCAGTCCTGCAATGACACTGGGTTGTGCCTGCCCAGACCCCTCGTTGGTGGCTTCTTAAAGGCCTGGCCTCCTTTTCCAGGTGCAGTGGGTTTGGGCTTGTCTGCCACGGTTCCTTACGGTTCTGGGCAGGCTACGGAGGCAGCTGGGCCTTCAGACCTAGAGGCCACAGACTGAGTCTCTGGGGAGCTGTGCCTGGAGCCTTCTTTCAGGAGCTGCAGGCCCTCCCCGTGGGGTGGGGCAGCCCTTCCTGCACACTTCCCTGTTTTCCACGACTCCTTTTCTGCTGCCCGTGGCCAGTGTCAGAAGGGCTGTGGCAGAGCTTTGGAAGTGGTTGTAATTCACCTCCTGGGTGCTGCAGGGCTGCGATCCCTCCTTAACACCTTAGTCCCCTCCTCTACCCTGTATCCTAATGTGCCGTGCTTATCCCTTCATGAACAGCTGTTGGGAGGCCTCTGTGTCCCTCTAGCAAGGTCTGTTCTGACCCAATAGTCTTCCTACATTGGGGATATGCTCCTTTCCCAGGGTGACACCCACACTCTGGACTGCTGGACCAAGGTGGGCAGGTGGTCACCAGATACTCCTGGGCTCCCATGGCTCTGCAGTCCCTTCTGCTCTGGCCTTCTTCCTTCCTGAACCTTCTCTGAAGCTCCCCACTCCCAGGTCACTGTACAAGGATCCCTGTTCCTGAAACTCTGACGAGGACACTTAGTCCCGAGAGCTCTCCCAGAAATTGGGCACCAAGAAAATGATGCTTGATGCAGCTCCTGTGCGCACCTGGACCCCATTATGGGACTGTTGGGTGGAGATGCATGAGTGAGTCTGGTGTCCACATGAGAGAGGGCAGCTGAGCAGGCAGGAGGTGGGTGGAAAGCTGGGGCTGATACATGTCGTGTCCTAGATGGGTTGGTCTGGCAAGTATCATAGCTGTGCCAAGCATGCAACAGGGTGAGTTGCTAAAAGCCACTGATGCATGGAGAGAAAATGACAGGCTCAGATTTGGTAATCATCATTTGAGTGCATCGGAGGGGCTCAGCAATCCTGGGAAGGCCTGGGAGGGGAGTGGTTTCCTTGCAGTTATCCAGATGAGTAGACGGGACATGGGGAGGGGGCTGCTGGACAGAGGTTGGGCTCCACTCCACAGCTAAAGCCCGAGAGGGAAGGAGCAGGTTCTGAGACTGGGTGGACTTCTGCAGTTGCACCGAGAATCATGACCCCTGTGCTGGGGCCCTGAGACCCAGCCCCCACCTCCATGGACAGACCCTTATGGGCATGGAGTAGAGCACACACCTGTGGGAAGGTGCAAGTCCCTCCTTTCCAGACCCAAAGCAGGTGAAACGCAAGGAAGTCAGCCTCAGGAAGTGCTGAGCCATCTAGCAGTGGCAGTGTTGGGACTGGAAGGGCCTGAGAGGAGCCTGGGCATGGCCTGGTAGTGCAAGAGGAAGAGGACGCTGGACTTAACCCCATCTGGGGCTCTGGCAACCGGGTTATTGGTTCTTGGGGGCTTGTGGTTGAATGCAGGGGATATATGAAACTGTGTGGCATCTCTGGAGGAAGGGATGAAGAGGCTCTGAGGTGTAGGTGTGTGGTAATGGTTCTGATGCCCACTGGGGGCCAAGCACTGCCTGGTGTGGAGAGGCTCTCAGGCCCCTGTGCTTGAGCCAGTTGCAGGAGGTGCAGTCACGGCATGAGGCTTCTAGGAGCAATGGGGTGCTGGGTCCCAGGCCTTTGCAGCCCTGGCAACCCTCACTGCAGGAGGGGATCCTGCCGTGGGTGGCAGGTAGGGTGGTAGCAGCACATCTCCTGCAAGGAAGTGTAACAGTGGCTTCTGGTACACTGTGCCTCTGGCAAAACTCCTGGGTAGCTCAGGAGACACTTGCTGACGGGTGGTGTCCACAGGAATTCGGAAGCTGAAGGCTGAAGCCAGTGAGTACTCAGACCCAGACACCGTCAGGGTGAGAGACAGCCAGTTCCCTTGGTGGTGGACACCGTAATGCACGCCTCTATGTTCCCCAAAGGGTTAGTGGCCATTTGCCAAGGGGGAGGTCCACAGGTGCTCTGAGGCACAGGGTGTGGAGCAGGATGGCCCTGATTCCTGTAGTCCAAAGCCCCATCCTAGCCACCTGAGAAGCAAGACCTGGGACTCATGTGAGTCTTGGCTATGGCCCCTTAGCAGGTGTCCTCTAGTCTGCCCACAAAGTGCTGCTCACCTTTAACTAGGCTGGTGGCTGATCTCTTCTGCAAAGGTCACTGCATCCCTTTGTCCTCTGCCCCAGCATTCTTGGCACTGTCCCTGCAATGACCACTCTCAGTAATTGCACAGCCATGTGCTGTGCGTTGGTTTCCCCACCATGTGCAGCCTGCAGAGCATGGCCTTGGTCCCCTCATTTGCAGTGTTGGGTGGGATGCCCGGTGTCACAGGAGTGCATGGAGCAGGAGGCCCTCCTGCTGTTCCTTACTAGGAGCTTCACCTTTCAGCCTATCTACCAGTGCTGCGTGCCTTCTGTGTGGCCACTGTCCTTGTCCTCTGGGAAGTTCTCGCAACCGGCGGCCTGGGCTACTTTGCATCTTTCTCCCCTCAGAAATGTGTTGGTTCTGTCCTTGGCTGTTTGCGTTTGAGCCCTAAGTTCAGTGCCCTCTGTGTAGGTAGTATGTAGGCCATCACCTCCCCTGCCTTTCTAGTGACACCCTGAGGTTCCTCCCAGTTCCCTAGTCTCCCTTCCTCAGTGCCAGAATGTCCCCCATGATTCAGCTCCTGCACAGGCCCTGCTGGCTCAGAAGAGAACCTCATACACTTTGTTTGGGATGTGGATGCTCTTGGTGTGGGTCCCTGGCTGGACACTCTGCTGGGACTTGTCTCAGGCAGCGGACCCCCTGCCCCACAAGGCCTTCCACAATGGTTCTTTCCTGAGTGCCCCATGAGTGCCAAGGACATGGGCTTAGTACTTCAGCGTCTCCCCAAAGCCCCTCAGCTGATGAGGGCCCCAGCCTGGAGCATAGCCTACATCCCTCCTCCAACCCCCTGCCACTGCATCTGCAGCATGTGGTTGCCGGGGTGTCAGCTCTGTCCTCTGGAAGCTCCAGGTCACTGTGGAGACTGAAGAAGGCCTGGAGGCATCACTGAAGAGCTTCTGAGCAGAGCAGGAAACTAGGAGGCTCTTGAGGATTGGTGGCTGGCAGAGAAACAAGACAGGTCTTGGCCACAGCAAGCATGCTACCTGGTGGACATGGAAGTCGTTGGCCAGATTTCGCTGTGTACTGTAAGGGACTGTTGGCTTTCAGCCGGGGATCACAGTTCATGTGCATTGCTGACCTCTAGTGTGGAGGACGGCTGTGACACTCAGACACCTACTCTGGCTTTTCAGCTCTGCCGGTCTAGGGGCTCCGAAGGACTCCCTGGTTTCTGGATGCTTGGACTGTGCCTGGGAATGTGGTATGGCTGCTGCTAGCCTCAGCCCTGACTCGTTAGGGATGTGTGTGCACACACAGGAAAGTGAACAGGGAGTTTGGGACTATGGTGTATAGGGTGCTCCTGTAGCACCCTGCCCTGCCTTTCTGATAACACTTGCCATGGTTGGCCTCCTTCACTAACTGGCAGTCCCTTCAGCTCAACATGAGCGTCCAAGAGCTGCTCCCTTTCCAGGTGGCAGGGCCAAGTTTCTAGCTCTGGTTGGGGGCTGTGGGAGTCACAAGGGCAGGGCCAGCGAGTGTGTTGAGTGGAGCCAGCCTGACACAGCAGGCAGACCTGAGTGGCCCTGTCTCCTTCACCTGTGGCCTGTGTGCCCCTGGGCAAATCTCAGAGCACTCTGGCTCTCAGTTTCCTCATCTGCAAAAGCATTAGGTTTACAGCCCTGCCTGCACTGTCAACCCAACAGGTAACGAGACAAACAAGCCCACTTGCGATCCAAGTGGCGGTGCCACAACCTGATGAGGCACCTGGGTTTCTCCCTCACCCTGGTGGGCCCTTATGGGCTTTGCTGCAGAGCTGTCTGCATCTGTGCCCAGAGCCTTGGCCCCATGTGGCTGCCCTGTGAAACGTCCCTTGTGACATGCTGCACCATATCGCTCTTCTAATATCCCAAATATCCGTGGTGCATGAGCTTTCTGGCCCCAGATGAAAGTCACCTGAAAGTACATGTGGGGGCTGCATGGGGACTTCGGAAGCAGGGTATGGTGGTGCAGGACTGGTGGCACATCCCTGTCAGTGCTGCCCCCTTGTCCCTGCAGCAGACCTGGCAGGTGGCCATCCACGAAGGTGGCAGGTGCTGCCTCTGCAAGAGGACTGTTGAATTTACAAAAGAAGCTTCGGTGTTTCTATCCCTTAACTATCTCCTGTCCCTGAAGCAGGGGGTAGGTAGGGCAGGCATACATCTTTGGAGTCAGTCGTGTTCCGAATGCCTGCAGCTCAGATCCTACTCCTTTGGGGATGCCCTAGTCCCTGCTCAGAAGCTAGGAGTGGTATTGTTACAGGAGGTGTCTATGCAAAGGTGGATCCCCACTCCCACTTCCCTAATGCCTCCTTCTGGAGCCTTCATGGGGTCGCATGGGAAGTGACAGCCTCACTCAACAGAATGGAACCTTGGGTGGGATGTGTGGAGGCCGCACCCACTTGGCTGCCCATGATGTGATGCCTTTGGCCTTCCTGGGGTGGAGTCCCGAGTGGAGTTCTGAGCCCTGGGGCAACCCCAGCTGCTGTGTTCGTGGAGTGGGTCTGCGCCCAGCCGGGTCTCCTTGAGTTCCCTTCTAGGCCTCTCTGAGCCTCACTTTTCTGGCCGATGCTGGCTCCCCGTGGGCTGTGGCCTCATCCTCCCCAGGAGAAGGCCTGAATCCCCACTGTGTGTGTGTGCTCCTGGGCTCATTTGAGTATTTCTGTATAGGCCCGTGTTGACCTCCAGAGAAGCATCTGATCCAGGGACAGGCCTTCCTTCCTGATTCATGACCACTTCCAGTCCCGCTGCACTCCCTCCAAGGGCTCAGGAACTTTCCACTGCCTCCTTCAGAGCTGGACTTTTATTCATGCCACTCTTTGGTTGAGGACTGGGACTCACCTTCCATGAGCTGCTTGCTCCTGTGTCTTCTTTTTATTTTTAGTATTATTTTTGTTTATTTATTCGCTTATTTATGTGGCATAGGGTCTCGCTAAGCAGCTCAGACTCATAGTGATCCTCCTGTCTCAGCCTCCCCAGCACTGACACTACAGGTGTGTACTGCTACACCTGGTCCTAGCACTGGCTCAGCATGCTCAGGGTTCCTGGGCTAGAACAGCATGTGGTACCGGGTATCGAACTCGGTATCTTGCACTTGGCAGGCAGGCGCTCATGCTGCCGAGCTGTCTCCCCAGCCTCCCATGTCTTCTTGACAGCTCATAAATCCCGTTCTCTTTCCTCCGTCCCGGGAAACCTCCTTCCTCCATAGTAGCCTCTTTCCCTAGGATCCCAGTGTGCTGATAACTTGTTAATTACAAGAATAAGAAGGTGCCCTCGTTATTCCTGTTGGGAATGGGGCAGGGTGACAGTGGCCACACATTCAGGACAGCCTCACCCCAGGGGGGTGGGAAGAAGATAGTGGCCCTGGACTGGGGTCTGGCATACTGTCCTGGGCCTCCCAAACCGGTTGTGTGGCATAGTGGGAGATACTGGTGAGGCCTGTGGTGTGCTGGACAAAGGTGACATGTCAGGGCAGCTGTGTTCAGTGGCCGGCTGACCACTGGCTGTGGCTGGACTGTGAGGGCCTCAGCGCCACAGCATGGCAGGCAGGGAGCATGTGCGAGGCTCTCTGCTTCTTCCAGGATGGCTGTGACAGTCTCTCCCATCTCATGAGCTGCTTTCACAAGGTGACTCTGACAGTCCTCTCTAGCAGAGGTGGGTCTGCCCCTTCCTCCTGTGTGTCCCAGTGGCATTTGACTAGGGAAGAAATGACGCGAGGTAACTTCGAAGTGAGCTCATGCAGCTCCGCCTGCTTCTTGAGGCCACTCAGTCATGGGCCTCAGTGCCAAGCGGTGAGGATTGAGTGGCCAGGGGAGAG
Source organism: Octomys mimax (assembly GCA_002564305.1). Classification (NCBI taxonomy): domain Eukaryota; kingdom Metazoa; phylum Chordata; class Mammalia; order Rodentia; family Octodontidae; genus Octomys; species Octomys mimax. Next base: position 18,205 of record NDGM011044492.1, on the reverse strand, counting down.
GCCCCATGGAAAACTAAGCCCCAGACCACGGCCTTGCAGAGCTGCTGCTGCCAGACACACTGGGAAACCGCCCCAAGAGGGCGCTGCAGGGTCCCTTTCTAGGCTCCGCGTTGGTCTCGTAGCTGCATTTTATGGAGCTCCTCGGGGCACTCCCTCTGTAATTTCCTGCCATCTGAGTGCTTCTCCCTAGGCTCCTGGCTGGGAGTTGTCCCGGCTAGCGTGGAGAGCAAGCGCACTGTCACCCCACGTACAGGCCAGGACACTGAGGCTGATGCATTTACAAGTGGCAGATCCAGGGTGGGGCCCGAAGTGTTTCTCTGGGAGCCTTCCTCTTGGCCTGTGTGCCCCAGAAGTGGCTCCTTGGCCTCAGAAAGCACTGCACCACTCTGGCACAGCTCTCAGGCTCTACGCACTAGGACCCTTTTCCCTTTTAAACTCTATCCCGAAGCCCAGGGTCTACAGGCTCCAGAACAGAGGGCCACCGCTGCCTCCTCAGAGAAGAGAATCCAAGGCTCCTGCACATCCCTGGAGGGACCCAGAGCCTGGAGATGTGGTTTAGTCTTGGCATCTGCACCTGTCATTGTGAGATGCAGTCTTCCCCACCTTGGTTTCCTCACTTGAGCCACAGGGCTGGGTGCCGAGAGCCGCTTGGCTGTGGGGGAGGGGCTGCGGCGCAACCAGCATCGCACAGGCGGCAGCCAACCCGAGTGGGGGAGTCCTGGTCATCAGAACGCATCACTTCCCCTCCCGGCTCCCCATACAGACTCATTATTCCTCTGCCTCTTTGCAGTGACATTTAATCTATGCAGGGCTGGCGGATGCTTTATTTTTGGAGCTGGCTTTGATTTGGGAGGGATTGCTAGCTACGTCCCCTGGGAGAGGATTTAAGAGCAAATATTACTGTTTCTCATCGGAGGCGTCTGGGCCTCCTGCAAGGCGCCTGCCCAGCTCCACTCACCACTGCCTTGTTGCTGGTTGTCTGCCAGGCGCAGCCCTGCTCCGCTCTCAGGAGGAGCCTGCTGGAGCTGGGAAGTGCATCCCTCCCTCTGGCCTCAGTTTCCCCATCTGCACGTGAGTGAAGGCAAATGGCACAGTCTCTCCTGGTCTGACATCTTCATAGCTGGGTGGGTGGAGTTGACCCTCTGAGAAGGACAGGCAGACACATTCCTGCAGCTGATCTGGGGGTGGTGTGGTTTGCATATTATTTGCATGAATATGTATGCAGATTTCATAAAGGCTGTAGCTCCAGGCATTTAAGAAAAATTCCAACAGACAGATCCAAGCAAAATACCCACAGTTGTCCTAGACCTCAAGGCAGCTCCACTGACCTTGTCCTGCAAATCATACCCTGGGCATCTTCTTACTGGGCCCTCCGCAGAGCTTCAGGAGGGGTCAGATCCAGGGCTGAGCCCCCTGGTCCAGCCAAAGCAGCTGAGGCTCCCACAGGTTGCCCTGTGGGTTGGGGAGGAGGGCATTTCTGGAGGTTAGGGCTCCTGAAGCCCCCATCCTAGTAGAACTCCGCTGGCAGCCAGGGATCCCCATGGGTCCCTCAGGAGCAAGAGAGATAAGCCTTTCATTCAGGACAAGATTTCACTCTTGTCTTGGGACCCAGGAACCACCCACCTGCCCTCCCCTCGTCTGTCCCCTTCTCTAGTCCATTTTGTACCTATGTCTCCCACTTCACCTTATATACCTCCACAATGTGGAAACCCAGACTCCCGCGGCTTCTCAGCACACTTGAAACCAGCATGTTCCATGTACAAGTGTGCTTGAACATCTTCCACCCAGCGCTCCGAGTTCCAGCAGTCCCAGCTGTGGATCCTTCCTTTTCACATGCTCTGCTCCCTCCTTTTTGCCTTATAGCCTGGCCGCTGGTCTCCTACCTGGCAGATCAAAACCTCCATCAGAGACTCAGTGAGTCCCTTCCTGCTGTCCTCTGGCAGTGGATGATGCTGGTCAGGGTACAGTGTTGCTTGATCTGTCTCCTCAAGAGTCCAGGCCTGCTTTGTGTACCCCAGAGCTGGCACACAGTAGGTGCTCACAGAAGTCATGTGTGCATGACTCTGGTCAGACACCTGCAGCCTGCAGCTCTCACAGGCCAGCAGGGCCTCCCTCCCTGAGCAGGATCAGGCTGAGCAGGAAGGGGGTAGTTAGACACCTATGCCTGGACAGGAACCATGGTATGGCATGGCTCTGAGTTTGATCTGCATTCAGCATGTGTTTAGGTGGTTAGGAAAGAGCAAAGGAAGGGGTGAAGGAGTAGTCCTCTCGCACCTATCCCAAGAGTTGAGGAGCTGAGGCCCTGCTTCCAGGGGTACCTGCTGTCCTGCCCCCATCATCTGAAGGTGCATGTTCTCCTCTGAGAGGGTGTGCTTGGTCTCAGAGTGGGGGACATGCCCTTTGTGGCTCCTCCTGATCCTCTGATCTTGGTGTACCTTGCACTGTCCACAGGTGGTGGCCCTTCCTCTGTACAGAGAACCTCCCTCCTGCTCTCCTGGGTCCCTCCGAGGAGCTCTCATGGGTGCTAGGCAGGTGGCAGGAGGCTGGAGTTTCAGGACCCAGCATGGTGTGATCCCACTGACCTCTACTGCCCCTACCTGTACCCGTGTCCCAGATCTGTACCTGTGTCCTGCCGTGGTTCCTCCCGGTGCCCATGGGAGCCCTGGCAGGAGGGACGGGAAGAAGGGTCTGGAGTGGTGGTTCCCACACTGTTCCTTTCAGCAGGCTGCTGCTCCTCTGTAGGGGGTGAGGCTCCGAATCCTGCATCTACTCCTGTTGCTGCCGCCCCGTTGGCTCCTGCAGGTGTCCAGGCTATTCGTGCCCTAAAGCCACCAGGTCTCTGGTCCCACAACAGCCATTGTCTGGTGAGGCAGGTCCACTGTGGCCCTGGCCTGCCCTCATTGCTAGCCCATGTGCCCACTTCATGGCTTCATGGCTCAGGGCTCCTCCCCCTCTGCACTCTGTCACAACCTGGAGCTTGTTTCCCACAACCTTCCTAGGGGCCCTCCCCCGGAGAGCTTGCTGACAGGCCCATCTGCTGGAGAGGAAGGGGCTGCTCCCCACCATGGCTACTCAGGCTGAGAGAGCCTTTTCTGGGAGGTAGGGGTGTCTGAAAGTAAATGGCTGGGCACAGCCTCATTGATGCTGCCCTTGGCTGGGGCTCAGGAGAGCAGTTCGGGGCTGCTGGGCCAAGTGAGCCCAGTCATCCCTTGCTGGCCAAACACACATCCATCCCTATGGCCTTCTCCCTGCATGCTCATCCTGGAGGCTCAAGCGTGTAGGTCTCCAGAAGGGCCACGGCAGCCAAGCTTGGCCTGGATTCCAGCCTCTTTGCCTGAACTCACTGCTGTGTGGTCCTGGAAGACTCTCTGGCTGTCTCTGAGCCGCACCTGATGTGGAAAGAGCAGTCCTGAGAGGTGGAGTCAGGGCCACAGTCACAGGAGGCAAACTTCCCAGTGAAGGTCCAGGAATAGACCTCTTACTGGCTTGGAGTCTGTGTTGTAGTCACTCTGCTCTGCTCTTGTACAGCAAGCTGCGGGTCAGCACGTAAATGAGTGGGTCTGACTGTGTCAACAAAACTTTATTTACAACACAGGACTCAATTCACAGGCAGTGGGGTGCTGACCCTCAGTGGAAGGGAACCTCTTTGTTCCTGCTCCATTCCTGCAGAAATGAGACTCAGCATCAGGTGGCCTTGTCCCCTCAGATGGGAGTCAGGGAAGGCTTCCCACAGGAGGTGGTGCTGAGTTGTCTTGAAATTGCAGTGACCCAGAGGCTGGAAGAGAAAGGGCTCTGGAGGGAAGATGTTTTATCTTTAAAGGCAGAGGGGAAGGGGCTGCGGTTTGTAGATTGCAGAGTGAATGCCTGCCAAAATTTCCAAAACCATGATGAATGCTCTGGGCTTCCAGCGCTGGCCCCTGAGTTCCTGAGTGATGGTGATTTATGATGGCTGAGCTTTTTCTTAAACAAGTGCTTTTTGGAGAAAAAAAGAAAGGTCACAGCAAGCTAGACTGCACGTATCTTATCTTGTTCTCTGCCAGCATGCAATTCCCTCTGAAAGTGGCAGAGCTGGGGAGGGTATTGACTGCCAGCAGTGGGCACTAGTGCCAAGTCACACACACAGGGATGGGCAAGAGTGTACATCTGGCCAGCTAGGACACAAGTGAGATTTCTGCAGTTAGTGACAGTGTTGGGAGCCCAGAGTCCAGATGACAATCCTAAGTGGAGTAGGGGTCAATATGCTGGGGAAGAGGGAGGGAGGTGGGCTGCCTATCTTGTGCTAGCTGGCTGTGAAGAAGTATCCTGACGCAGCCAGACCCCAGTAACCATGGTGCACCCTCCACACATGGCAGGAGTGGGCAGAGCTGGCTCTGCTCCTTGTGGGTATGGAGCTCTGGGCAGCTTGCTCACCCTCTCTGGAATTTGGACCACCATAGGTGTTGTTGCCACCGGAAGTCCACTCCACACACTTCCTCTGTTTGTGTCTGCTCCTTGAGCTGTTCTCAGCTGGGTCTGGCAGACGCCCAGAATATGCCATGCTGGTGCTTTCTGGAACCTTCTCTGTTGTTGGGTGGGCAGGAAGGATGCAGGGCAGGAGGATGGAATTGAGTGCACCATAGAGCCTGGAGGACAGCCACGGAGCTTGGCCGCCTTCTGTACATCTCCTGTGGGCTGGTTCCTGCCTTGAGGCTCAGGAGGACCAGCAAATATGCAAACAGGAAGAATCACCTTTGTGAATGGCTTCTGTGCTGGCTTCCAAAAGAATGAAGGCACGGAAGCTCTGGGAAAGCAGGCATGGAAAGAGAAAAGAAGGAACTGTCTCTTGTCACCAGCAGGAGCTTCGGGACAGCGCTGGGGTGTGACATTTTCATGGTAAGGATCTGGGTCAGCTAAAGCCCAAGGCATTTATCCAGCAGAGTGTGCTGCCCAGGCACCTGTATCTAAAACCTCACTGCTGGCCAGGGCTGGTGGAGAAGCTGAGGGCGGGAATGAGTCTGTGGTGGCCAGGAGCCCTTGGCAGCCTCTGCCCAGAGCCTGTCCACTGCTTTCAGCCAGGTTTTCTGTGGCTTCAGAGATGTCCTGTAGCTTATGTGGTCTGGAACCTCAGGATCCAACCTATTTTTGAGTATATGCATTTGCAGATAAAATGGAAGTAAGGGTCTTGAGATGAGGTAGGGTGACCCTGGGGTCAGTGGCAAGTATCCTCATAAATAGAGGAAACACAGGCACAGAGGAGAGGCCACACACAGATGAAGTAGAGGTTTGGGCTGTGCAGGAAGCCCTGAGCCACCAGAGCTGGAACAGGCCAGAAGGAGGTGCCTCCGGAGCTTTCACCGTGGCCCCACGACACCTCAGCCTCAGATTTCTGGGCTCCAGATCTGATTCAAACCTTAATTTTCTTCCCTGTGAGCAGCTGTGTGTCTTTGGGCCAGCATGTTAGCTTCTATGAGCCTCAGTTTCTCTCCCCCAGAATAAAGATGAAACAGGAGGCATTTCCAGCTGAGAGCACACGTGAAATGTCCCCAGCCAATCACTCTTGCTAAGTTTCACTTCTATCGTCTCCAGGGCTGCCAGAGGGGAAGGGGCTGCCCAACTGGCAGATGGCATTGGAGCAAGCCAAGGGAGGCCCTCAGGGGACACAATTTAAAGTGCTGCTCCCTCCCCAGTGTCCCCCCCTGCCCTTACACCACAGGGAACCAGCGTGGGGGCACCGATGCAAAGGCGCACCTGTAGTTTTCTGGATGCTTCTTAGCTTTGATTTCATCCTGCTGGGGATTTGCTGGCCTCAGGACAAGGACAAAAGTGGGCAGAGGTGATTCATCAGAGGATTGGCTTCTGCATGGGCTAGAGCAGCCTTCCAGGATGAGGACTGGCTGGGGAGGCTGGGTGAGGAGAGCTCCCACCAGCTTGTATCTGGGGACAAGGAGGCAAAGTCAGGTGGCCCCAGACTCTTGTCCTGCAGGTTATCGGACAACTGCTGGGAGCAGGGAGCAGGAGCACCAGCTGGGCCCTGTGTGTGGGGGTGGGCGTAACGCAGCCCTGCATCGCCACAGAGACGTGGATGCCCCTTCACCTGTACAGCGAGTCCATAGGCCCGGCTGCCTGCAGCGCATCAGAAGCAGCGAGGCTGCATCAGTGCCAGCTCAGTAAACACGCCTTTTCTCTGAGTCTTTGTTATAATAATTATAGCACAGGGGCCTTCTGTAGTTGCCTCAAGTGTAGACATCTGAGATTACTGATTCAGGAGCACCAGGCTTCCAGAGTCCAAGTCTCTGGGCTGCTCTTGACCCTCTTCTGAGGCTGCAGCTGAGTGAGGTTCAGAGACCTGGTGCCAGATCTACAGGGCCCCACATTCCCTCTCCCCATGCCCACAGCTTCCCCCTTCCTCCCCTGCCCTTTGTGGTGGTGAGAGTGGGGCTGGGGGCACGGATGCAAAGGTGCACCTGTAGGTTTTTGGATGCTTCTTAACTTTGATTTCTTCCTGCTGGGGGTTTGTTGGCTTCAGACAAGGACAAAAACTGGGCAGGGTAATTCAGTAGAGGATTGTTTAAGCTTCTGCAATGGGCACCGATGCTGCCTTCAGGAGGGGCCGGCAGGCCTGGGCTTCCTTCATGTCCAAGAGCAGGTGAGCTTCACTGGCCTCCCAGGCACAGCTCTGGTGAGGGGCCTCAGAGGGAGGTTGTGGCTCAGCAACAGGGGTCTGCTGGGTCCTCGAATGGCACCTGCCTTGGTGTCCAGCCTTCCAGCACAAGGCTGGATCCTAGAAACCATGAGGCTCCTGGGAGCTGACTGGTCTGACCTCCATTTCTGCCAGGGAGACATTCTTGTCCCAGAAAACTGCAGCTCAGAGAGTGGGAACAGCCGCCTCGTCCCTGGACAGCGGTATCAGTGCCACCAAGCCTGGCCCTTACCCCCAGGTCTCTGTTTTTCCCCAGGGTCACCTGGTGAAGCTGTTTCTTCATCCTAAGACTGTCAGGCATCCCATCTGCCCCTGTGCCCCTGGGTTTCCTCGCATAGTTCCCCGTCTCCACGCCCCCCTGGAGCAGGGACACAACTGGGACAAAGGCAACACTCCATGTGCTGTGGGGACAATGAGCAGAGGGATATGTAAGAAGGAGGCTGTGCTCCGGCTCTCACCCCGGACAGGCAGGGACCTGGGCCCGCTGGGCCTCTGTGCTCTGCTCTGTGCTTCCTGGCCCGTCCTCCCCCTGGGTCCTGTGCACAGTTCAGACCCCTTGCCCATATGACGTTTCTTCTCAGCCATGCAGTTGTTACCCAGGAGGGGAGTGAGGAATTTGGCTGCTGGGGTGGGGGGCTTTGAAGCTGTAGTACACCCACATCGCAGGGGTGCAGGTCTGGGAGTGGAAGCCTTCCTGTGGCTGGGACTGAGCTGCTTGATCCTGCTGGACTCAGTTTGCAACAGGGGCTACCACACCATAAAAACACCTAAGTAGACTGACCGCAGACCATAGAATTAAGTTAAAAGCTTCAGCTATTGACGTTTTCAAAAATAGCATTTAGTAGGAGGCAGAGAGATGTTTTGCTCAGGATGCTCCTTTTCTTTGTGGGGGGGGGGGTGTTAGATTTTATTGATTTCTGTGCTGAAATAGTGTTTTTGACGTTTTAAAATAGAATCCTAGGCGAAGGTATCCCAGGCTCGGGACTTAAGTGGTAATTGACGCGGCTCTTCATAAACTTGCCTTAAAAACAAGACACTTGGGATCTGCTTCCTGGGTTGGCTCCAGCTTTCCTGCTCTCAGGTTTGTCTGCCACCCCCGGGAAGGGGTTGGAGCCTGAAAGAGGCACCAGAGAAATTGCGGATGCTGCCTTCTCATTCTGCAGTGGGCTATGTTTTCTCTTCTCCTCCGGGAGTTGTGACAGAGAATGCAATGCCAAACCTCAGCAACACATTTGGGGTCCATGTGGCCATACTAGTTCCCTGTGTGAGGTCCCTCTCAACATTGCACCTTGCCTCGCCAGTGGGAACACCTGCTGTGTAGTTCCGAGGGCCTCGGGCAAACTTGGTGAAGTTCCCAGGCCTTGGAGAAGGCCACCTAGAATGGACTAATTGCGGGGGGCTGGGCTCACACTCTGTCCACTTGCTGCTTGCGGGCAGTCCTCTGGGCTCTCAGCACACAGGCTGCTTCTCCAACAGCCCCAAAGATCCCTGGGTCTTTTGGTATTGCTGGGCTGTTCCAAGGGACAGTGAGACAAAGGCTTTGGGCAGGGTCATGGCCTGCTACTCTGCCCTCTGCTGTGACCCTCACTGGCCCAGGGAAGTAGCCAGGTGCCACAGACTGAATGCATGTGTCCTCCCAGTGGATCAAAGTCCTAACACTCAAAGGAATGGAACTGGGAGGCTGGGCCTTTGGGCAGTGAGGGGGCTGTGAAGGTGGGGCCTATGAAGATGAGCGCCCTCTACAAAGAGGTCCCAGAGAGGTCCCTCCTCCTCTCCACCCCCGAAGATAACATGGTAAGAAGGTGTTCTTTGTGAACCAAGACTTGCCCTTCTGGAAACATTGAGTCAACTGGAATCCTGATCTTGGATTTTAGCTTCCAGAACTGTGAGAAGTAAATGCCGTGGCTTGTAGCCACCCAAGCTGTGGCACTGTGACACTAGCCTGAACACCAGGCCTCGGAGGACGTGGCTTGACCTTCAGGCCACGTGGGAAAGGCAAGTGTCTACTTCATGCTGCCAGTTTCTGGGCTGTCGCTCTGTGTCCTCAGAGCTACCCACAGGTCCTGGCGCAGCCTTGCGTGGCTGTCGAGTGGGTTGCATGCTTCAGGGCTGGTTTGCACCCTGGAGAAGCTCTGTGGAGACCGCAGTTAACCCAAAGTCAGGGCCAAGCCTGGAGATAGCCTCCTGGAGGAGAGATTAGAGGGGTGCTGTAGTTAGGACCTTGAGTATTAAGAAGTCCATATGCTCAAGACTTGGTCCCCAGGGTAGCACTACTCAGAGGTGGGGGACCTTTAATAAGTGAGTCGTGGTAGGAGCTCTTTAAACCATTGAAGGCAGCTTCTCCTTCAAGGAGTTATAGAACTCTGGCTCTTCCTTGTTCTCTTTTGCATTCTATGAAGCTAGTAGCTTCCTCTGCAGGGCAGGCACTACCTTGCCACAGGCCCCAAAGCACCAGGGCCAATTGATCTTGGACCAAAGGCTTCATAATTGTCAGCCAAATAACCTTTGCTCTCTATAGCTGACTGTCTCAACTATTTTGTTATAGTGACAGAAAGCTAACACAAGCAGCCAGGGGGTCCCAAGGACACCAGGGCTGATCCAGTGTCCAAGCAATTGCATGGTAGAGATGGATGTGTGTGCTTATCTATGTGCTATGCACACCATTCATATGTACAAATAATGTGCAGTGTATGTACACACTCATGGGAATAGTTGTGCATGTGGATGAATATGTGCATGTGGCATGTGGCTTAGGTAGAGAGGCATGCTGAGCTAGAATCATGCTGTGATTCTTTGAAAGCCAGTGATGCTTATTGACACTCTGCTAATTGTTTTATCCAGATGATCTATTTGTCCCAGTCACTGAACTTTCATGGGCCTGAGGGACAGCAAGGCAGGGAACAGGCTTATAGTCATGGACTGAAATGTGCAGAGCCACCCCATGATCATACTGGGGTGCCAGCAAGGTCTATAGCTGCCCAGAGAGGCCACAGTCATTCCTGTGGAGGGGACTTCCGTGCTGACCAGATACCCCCACAGCAGTGGACCCTGGGGTGGCACCTGGGTTCTTCCCCTGCCAAGGTGAGTGCCCATGAGGAGCTGCCTTGCAAAGGAAGGGGCCACCTCACTCTGAACTCTCCCTTTACTTTCTTTGTAAGACGCCCCTGAGTCTTTCTAGGGCAAAACCTATGTGGAGTAAAGACAGGATTTTGGGTCTGGATGAACTGAGTGTGGGGGCTTGGATGTAGAGCTGAGGGGTCTAAGTAAGTTAGACATTAAGTTACAAAAGAGTCAACTGCCTTCCTTTTAGATGTCCCCTAAGCCAAGGAGGAAGGAAGGAGCTCTGTGGTCACGTGGCTGGGTCTTGTGGGCATGGAGCAGCCTTGAGGGCTGTGCGGGGTGGCACAGTTGGTCAGTGCTGGCAGGGGCAAAAAGAGCAGCGTGGAGGAGAGTGGCCTGTGCTCAGCGTTGCCTGGGTAGAGAGTAGAGCCCTGAAAGAGCACAGCGACCTCAAGCTGTCCCAGCATTTGGACATCTCAGGTGCATCTAAGTTACTTTTCTTGTTGAGACAAAATACCTGACACCCAAAGTTAAAGGAGGAAAGGTTTATTTTGGCTTCCATGTTATAGAGGTTTCAATCCATAGCTGGCTAGGTGCAAGGCGGGGTTTCATAGCAGAGGGGCATCGCAGGGGAGAGACAGTCTATGGCGCGGCAGGCAGAGGGCAGCAAGCAGTGAAGCAGCCACCATTAGCAAGCCTGTCTTTCCCTTTTATCCCACCCAGGCTACAAGTCTTTTGGGTGATACCACCCATATCCAGGGTAGGGTTTCTGTCTTTAGTGAATCAATACAGCCACACTTAGAACTGCTCTAACTGTAATCAGTGAACTGATTTAGTACCACACACCCTTAATCCCAGCTTCACACACCCTAGATATTGCCAGTTCCATAAAGCCTCACTTGTGACCTATCGGATGGGGCTTTAGGAGCGTGACTAGACATAGGTCACAGCAAGGTACCACCCCATGCTGTGGCATCAGTGCCCACCTTTGCCTGGAGCACTGTTCCCTATGGTGCATCTTACCCTGTAACCAGCCTGTACCAGATCCACCCAGGTGTGGGGAGGAGGGGGGCACAGCCCAGCACCCCCTCCTTCTCACCTTTCCCACTGAGCTCTTCATGAAGAAGAAAGCCATTCCTAAGAGACAACCCAGGCTAGGATTTGAGAGCGTGAGCTTATCAGAGAAAACAAAGGCAGATGATGCTGAAATCTTGCCCCTGGGGGATCCCTGCCTTTCATCAGCAGACCTCTAGGCCCTGCAGGCAGATGGCCTTGCTAGCACCCCGAGTCTGTCTGGCCCTGCTAGCAACCTGAGTCCGTCAGAAGGACAGGCTTCTGGGAAGGAGAATCAGGAGCTCAACTTTTCAAACAGAACCCTCAGGGTTGAAAGGAAACCCCACCACGAGGAGGGGTAAAGACTGCCTGTCCCCCCTTTGTAGTCAACTCTGTGTGTAAATGATTAATAATAACTTCAGAAGTCTTCCTAGCTTGTTTGTCTCACAGTATGTCAAGTATTTCTGCTTGAGTTCACTTCCTCTGATATTATCTTGCTTGAGCTGTGAGAAACTCTTCAAGTGGTTGGAAACAGGCATTTGAAGTCAGCGGGCCGGGTGGCATTCTGAGCACAACTGAGATGCTGGGCAGACTGTGGTGGGGGCTGTGCGTCCTGCAGAGCTGGGTGCTGCCAGCTGGGTGTGGAGCTAGGCAGAGGGGCTCGGAACAGACAGCCTCACCCTCCCAAGTTCTCTCAGGGCACCCTCATGCCTCCTAAGCACCTGGTCACAGGCCTGCTTCTCTTCTGTCTAGTGGTGACATTTGTGGTCCATCTGTGAATCCTAAAAGCAGTGGACGAGGCTGAAAGATGGATTACCAAAGTACTGCGGGATGTTTCAATTCATTTCCCAGGCCTGGGGCAGCTTGGATGGTCGTCTGTCTACCGTGTCCCTGGCTCCTGGAGTCCAATTTGATTAGACTGAGAGTACTTGGCAAAGCACGTGGCAGGGCCTGAGGGCCTGAGAATGGGAATGGCTCCTTGCATACACCTGGCAGCCACACCTGAGGGCCCCCATACCCCAGCTCACTGCCTGGCTCCGTGGTGGGTTGTGTGAGACCCTGTTCCTGTGGCGCAGTAGTCTTCAAAACTGGATGCCCAGCCCTGGGATATGCAAGACCATGCTCAGGGAGCAGAGGGGCCTAGCACTGCCTTTAGGCCAATTGTCCTGGCAACTGAGGAACTGCATTAATAACGTTAAGGGACAGACTGCTCTGTACCCTGGCTTCTTCCCTATGTTGCTGGTCATGCTCTTGGGACACCACTTTATGGCTGAGGGGGACTCTCTGAGAGCAGAGAGCTTGACCGTCCCACCTTGCCCTTCCTTCTTTTTCTGTGTCACGTACATTTTAGGTTCCTAATGACCTCAGTTTCCTTTTTGGATTCTTGGCTCTAACAACCCAGCAGACACCCGAAGTGTCCTTTCTGCCGGTCAGCAGCATGGCTTCCAGAGGAACTGTTCTGTGCCTTCCTCCCCAGCCATGTGGCTTCCTGTGTTCGCTTTTCCCTTTTCTATGGCAGCAGGCACCAGACAGGAAGGTGGGGTTGCTTGCACAGCTTGGGTCCTGGAGCGATCACAGCAGAGAGAGAGCCCCCTTGACAGCCTCAGTGGGCACAGAATCAGTGAGAAGCAGCCTCAGGGAGCCTTAAAATCCTGAGATTTCTATTTATTTATTTAGGTGGAATCAGGGATTGAACTTGGGCCCTTGCACTTGCCAGGCAAGCACTTCTTCTACTGAACTGTCTCCCTGACCCCAGTCCTGAGATTTCTGAGCGCTATTTGATCTTGCAGTATCATCTAGCCTGTGCTGACTGATCACATGCCAAAGACTCTTTGGTTGGCTCCTGCCTCCCAAGCACAAGGACCAGGGTTCAATCCCTGGTACCGTACACTGTGCCAGCCCCAGAACCCTGGGTGCACTGTGCCAGCCACTGAAACCCGGAGTGGTAGAGCATGCTTGTAGCCTCAGAACTGGAGAGGCTTAGGCAGGAGGATCGCCATGAGTCCAAGCTACATAGTAAGATCCTGTACCAAATAAATAAATAAATAAATAAATAAATAAATGTCAAAAAATTTGAAAAGAAAAAGACACCTTAGTTGAAGAGGATACAAGTGTACAAACCCAGGAAGCAGCTGGAGTGATTCCCCTCCTCAGCCTGCTGGGAGAACTCTGTTTGTAAACATCCAACATTACTGATCTCATTATACTTGAGAAAAAATGGACAAAACCCCCCAATTAATCGAACCATGCACACCCTCAGCTAAACATTTTCTGTAGGGCACCTGTACCTCTCGGCACTGGGTGGTGTCTTAGAGGACTTAGGAGCAAGTGCACTTGTGCCCTTTGGCTTTGTGGGGAGAACAGGGGAAGCATTTGGATTCCAAGGCTGTGGGTGGCTCAAGCGCTGGTGGGATGAGATGACCTTCCTGTCACCACAGAGAAAGTGACACTGAGGTCTGGAGAAGCAGTGTCCTGAGGACTCAGCTTACCTCTGTCATTTTGACATTTCTTAGGCATCGTGAACCCAGGGCTCCCTGTGTTACTTGGGGACCCGCTCAGGCTGCCACGAAGTAGCTGTGCTGTGGGCCCTGTGTCTGAAGGGATACAGTTTCTTCCGGCCCAGGACATGCCATCCCTTCATGCGCTCCCTCTTCCCAGCCAGAGGAAGCCATACCCCCCTCTCACAGCGCTAAATACTCACCCCTCGGTGAGCAGCTTCTGAGTGCCTGCTGGTGCTAAGTGCCAGGAGACAGTTGGCTCTGCCAGGGCCGTGGCTGCAAACCCCTGCCTGCTCTCGCTCCTCGTTGTGGCCACTTTTTTCCATGAGTGCAGAGCCAGCTCCTGTCATCCGTGGCATCCCCAGAGATGTCATCCCTTTTATCTCATTTTATCCCCTGTGTATACATAGATCTGTGGGTTTTCTAACTTATTAGAAAGCAGCACAAATCACTTTTGGGGAAAAAAAAATCTTGCAATGAAATCCAACATAAAAGAGATGTTGAGCAAAGCCATTCAGGGGAAGCTGCCGAAACAGGCCTGGCAGAAGCCACTGGGAAGAGCCCTGGGGGGAGACCCGACCTCCCCGGCACCCAGATCTCCCTACCTGGGATCTCCGAGGTGTTTTGCAGTTTGCAATGCTGAGTGTCTCCAGTGCCCCTCTGTGTCCAGGATGCCTGTGTCCGCATGCTCCCTTTGTCTACCTACTTTAAGTCCAGCTGTTCTCTCTGAGCCTGACTCCTTCTGCATCCAGCTGTTCCCTGTGTGCAGCTGCTACCTCTATGTTGAGCTGCTTCCTTTGAGTCCAGCTGCTCCTTCTGCACCCAGCTGCTTCCCCTGGATCTGTGTGCCTGGTGTCCAGGTGTGGTGCTGTGTGCTTAGGTCACATGGAACCCTATACCACAAATGCTTCTATAGTTATAGACCTTGAAGCAAGTGCTTCAGAGTGCCCTAGAGTTGGGTGGCTCTAGGACCTAAGCCTGGCAGCCCAGGGCATGTGTGGGTCATGAGCACAGTACTGCTTGCTCTAGGGTGAAGCAGGGCAGAAGCCTCAGCCTTCCTTGTCGCTAAGCTTGTATTGAGGATTTTCCTTCTCAGTGTGCCTGGGACCTGCAGGCTGTCTAGGATTTGGTCTGCTGGAAATCTTCAGCCTGAGACCTTGTGTTACTGTAGGGCTGGGCTCAGCTGTTTCTTCTGCGATGGGGAATTACTATATATCTAATTTTCCCTTCTCCTTCTGTGGAGGAAAGGGTCTAGGACTTTTCTGTGAGGCTTGCCTGTTGCTCTCTTAGTCTTGGGTTCACAACAGCTGTAGTCTTTGATGACATACCGTGGGGCATATCAACCTGGCCTATTATAGGACCCAGTACCCCAGGCCACTGTGATTGACTAGGGTGAGGGCACGTGACTGGGCTCTCTCCAATCAGAGTGTATCCGTGATGGTTTAGGATCTCTCTCTACCTCTGGATTTGGGCCTGGAAGGGATGGCTGGAGCCGATGGGGCCAGACTGTTGCCGTGCAGAGCCTGGGCAAGAAACCAATGAGAAGGTGAGCTGAAGCCTGGTCCTGATGACATCATCAGACCCTTGGATCTAGCCTTGCCTGAATCACATGTTAACTCTGGCAGCATTTGGACCTTTCTCTGAGCCAGGCTCTCTGTTTCTTGTCCAAGGGTGGAGATGTGTGGCTTCAGCACTGTCACTTCAGTGATAACAATCTTCCACAAGCCTCTGTCCCTGCCCACTTGTCTCCATCTTCTTCCTTTAGGAACTGGGCTGCCAGTGTTGGTTCACTTTGCAGGGTGGACATCAGTTGTGGGAGGTTGGGGCTGATCAAAATGGCCCTGCAAATGCTTTGGTGCTTCGTGAATTGCTAAAGTCATGAATGGGAGTTCCTCGCTCTCTCAAGCAGAGTACTCTGCTCACTGTGTGTCCTTCCTGTGCCCAAGCAGAGGAGATGCTCACCTGGTACCCTCCACATCCCTTTTCTCTGCACATCTCTCTCCATGGGGGCTGAGCTGTCCTTCTCCATCAAAACTTACAGCATCCCCCCAGTCCCCAGGATGCCCGCCAGCCTCCTGGTACCTCCTCCTGGCTGGCTTAGACGCGCTCCCCTTGCTGTGTTCTGTCATGTGAATACTGGCTTCTCCAGGTACCACACTGAAAGCTTACCAAGGGTGGATCAGGGTGCTCAATCGCCCCCTCTCCAGGGTCCGGGTGGTCCAAGATGGGTATTTGGGTAACAGGTGGGCAAATGGCTGAATACAAAACAAGGCATCCTGGCAGGTGGACTTCTCAATTGCTTTTGCACAGACTTTGAGATATGGCTGTGTTCTTCTCTCACTGTAAGGAAAAGTCCTTGGTATTTCTAAGACTCTGGATTTCAGGTGCTTTGCTATATTGATATGAATTCTAGTGCAAAGTAACAGTGCCCTGTTGGACACAAGGGGCTCTGAGGTGCAGGGAAGAGACATGGCTGCCCTCAGTCTCCAGAAAATGGGGGTGCATTCAGTTTTTCCTGTCTCCTCGTGGAGCACACGGTTGCTACTCTCTTCGGGTCCCTGCTCAGCCTGATGCCTTTCCTCTCTAAGCAAGAAGGGACTGTCATGTCCTGCTGAAGGAGTCCCCTGACACTAGCAGCCCAGAGGCTGCCTGGCTCCTGAGCCCTCCAGCTGCCCTTCCTATCATCAAGTAGGTTGGTTAGCTAACGACTAATTCCTGGACAGTAAGTGGCAGGCCTGGGGCCAGACTCAGTGGCTCAGCAGATTAACAGACTTCTGAGTTTGTAGTCTGTTTTCAGTCATGGGGGGCAGGATTTCTGAGAAGCTGGCTTGGCCCTGATGCCCCAAATAAGGACAAAACCGTATAGCTGGTGTCGCTGTCTGGGTCCGGACTGGAAGGCAGATGCCTCTGTATGCTCATCGCCAGCTGAGTACGCTGCAAAAGGAAGCTAGGCTGGCCAGCCTGCAGAGAGCTGTGCCATGAAGGTGGCATGCCTATGTCCTTGTCCCCTCCACATGCCACCCATGGCAGTCTCCGTGGGACCATGGAGGGAGCACTGGCCTGGGAGTCTGCATCTGAGGGGCAGCCAGAGGCAGCACAGGCTGGGCCGGAGCTGCTGTGAGGACTTGGGGTCTGTAGAACTTAGAGTGTGCTGTTTCTTGTGGAAGTCACCCTAGGTGACTTTTCTCTCCCAAACACCCACCCCAGAACCCAAAACATCCTCAAGAGAACTGGAGGCAGGTTTAATGGGGTGCTGTGGCTGGCGCACCCTGGCTGGTGGGTGGTGTGCGTCACTGGAGCCAAGAGTTGGCTCAGTCAAGGCAGAGCCTGGAAGAGCTACCTGCGGGGTTGGAGCCCTGAGTCCTTCCTGCTGTGGTGCTGATTGAGGGACTTGTGGGGGAACCCATCTCCATGTGGAAACAAGGGGATCCTGAGGAGCTACTGGAGTAAAGAAGTGCCTCTGAAATGCCCGCCTGCCTCAGACCCTCTGAGGGCCACCATCCTGCTAGTCCTGGGCACTCTCCCAGGCCCTGCTTCCCTGGTAGAAGCTGAAAAACTGGGTCCAGCCAACCCTAAGTCTTGCCCTGAACACTGAGCAGGCTGACTCATCTCTGAGCCTGAACTGTTCTCCTCGGCGCAATGGAGTGAAGCACAGCACAGTGGAGGCAAACTACACAGAGAAAAGTGTCCCAAGGCCTGCTTCTCTGCTGGGGGCAGCCTGGCCCTGAGCACTCCACAGCTGATTGCAGAGGCAAACAGGGGCAGATAAGGGGCAGTGGTGACGCTGGTGACCTCATAGTCATTCTGGAGAAGCCTGGCTACTCCTGAGCCCTGAGGTTTCTCAAGCTCCTTGGAGCATTTGGACAGGTCTTCCTCCTGCTCCAATCCCTCTGATTAGGCCTGACCTGAGGACTGGTGTGCCCCTCATTGCCCGCCTGTGTGTGGGGTGGGGCAGCAGGGAGGCTAGGTGGGGTTTGTAGCCCAGATCTCTGGGAGCTGACAAAGAGAGGTCCCTCTTGTGGGCTTGTATGCAGGCCAGCCCGAGAGCCCCCCTGTGCGAGCCTGCAGTTTGGCTGGTGCCCTGCTGCCTCTTAACCTTTCAACGGCCTTGGCCTGGACCTCAGTTTTCCAGGCGTGGTATAGAATCAGGACCTATGTCCTGGAGGTTGTTGGGAAGAACAAATTAGATATTCACTTAGCAAATGTCCAGCTGGGAGCCGAGGGAAATGTTTCCATGATGTCCGGAGGCGCTGAAAAGCCTACTCCCAGCTGTTGGGAGGGGTAGTGCTGAACCCCATTCCCCTCCGACTGAGGTGCCTCCCAACACAGACCATGTCCCCTGAGCCCCACACCATCTGGAAGCTGAGGATCAGAAATAAGAGTGGGAAAGATTAGATATTAATTTAATTTAGTTCAAGTTCTAATTGTCTGGAGAAAGTTCTTATGCACTAACATTAATTTATTTTCACTTAGGGCCAGTTATGCTAATTCAAATCCGCTTTAAGTATTGAAACACTGATATTGTGAATCAGATAATAAAACTGATTAAGGGAGTGGGGGAGGCAGGAAGGAACTCTGGGGCAGTGGAAAATTGTTTCCGCCCGGGAAGAGGAAGCACCCTATCATCTGCACAGGGCGAGGAAGGTCTGTGTGTCTCTGCAGGACCGATTGACTGGTGGCCTTTACTGGGTATGGAGCCTGGAGCCCAGCTCTGCATGCCAGGCCCAGAGGGATGTCCAATATGACACGAGATGACCCTGACCCTTCCCTCAAGTTACTTGGCAACTTGTCACATGCTGGTGGAATGGCTACTGTGGGCCTGGTACTAGGTCAGGCCTGGGGGTCAGGAGTAGGTTTGGTCATGAGGGAAAGGGTGCTAGGGCTGCCATGCAGGGCCCAGAATGCTGGGTTAGCC
>NDGM011044478.1:0-12080 GCA_002564305.1 Octomys mimax | reverse complement strand
CAGGGATTGAACTCAGACCCTTGCGCTTGCCAGGAAAGCGCTTATTCTACTGAGCTATCTCCCCAGCCCTTGCAACAAATTTTTGCATGTATTGATTTTTGTGTATGTCAACCTTGCTGAACTCATTCATTCTTTTTAGTAGTTTTGTTTTCATGGAGTCCATTATGTTTTTTATGTTTTAGGCCTAACATTTCCCCCAAAGTCTCACATGTTCAGAAACTGGGCTTTGTGAAGCCAACTAGATCAGGGAAGCGGTGTGAGCAGCACGGGGCTAACCCGCCAGGGCTGTGGGGCTGGGCCTGTGCTGTCAAGAGGGGGGGCCCTCAGAAGAGGCCAGGGGCTCCCTGAGAGTTCCCTGCAGGTGCCTTCTTGTCCCGCACAGCCGGCTCTGTGCTTCCTGTACCTGGGGTGAGTGCCTGCCTTTCCCCACAGCCGTCCACTGGGCTGTTTCTACCTGGAAGCCAGCCACATGCTGAGCCCACTCCAACTGGGAGCCAAGCGCCTCTCCTGCGCTGTGGGCTGGGCCTGGTATGTGTTTCCTGCCTACACGCAGGCTGCTGGTGCATGAATGCAGGTTTGCCTTTTACTAGCTGAAGGAGTGCCTTCTTTTGTCTTCCTGGATTGACTAACATTTCTACTGCAAAGCTAAATAAAAATAGAAAAAAGTCATTTAATTCCCAACCTTGGGGGGAAGAGCACTGTGTCTTTTCACCCTGAAGCATACCAAGCTCTGTGTTGCTCCTGATCTCCTCTTTGTTCGCCTTCTTTCCCCTCCCTCCTTTCCTTCCCTCCTTTTCTCTTCCTTCCCTCCTTCCTTCCCACTTCCACTCCCCCTCTTCCTACCCCTTTTCCCCTTTCCTTCTTTCTCTTCTTCCTCTTCCTCTTCCTCTTCTTTTCTTCTTTGGAGTGTGGACAGTCTTTACCATGAATGGATGCCAGGTTTTTGTCACATGCTTAGCTGCCCTTGGAGGTGATTGTGGTTTTTGTTCTTCATTCTACTAACAGGGCATACTAAATTATCATCATGTGTTATGAAGAAAATGAAACATAGCCTCAGAAGCTAGTTGGATATTATATAAACACACATTAAAGGGCTAAAGAAAGAATAGAGAAAAAGAAAAAAGTATTTAAAAATATAATGGACAAAAACCTACCAAAGTGATTGGAAACATTAGCATTACACATTCAAGAAGCTCCCAAACACCAAGTAGAATGAAATCAATACAACCAAGCAGCCAAAACTCTCGCAATCAAACTATTCAGAGCCAAAGACAGACAGACTTGGGAAGAGCAAGCAGGAAGTTCATTGTGCATAAGGGTGCTCCGTAAGGTTAACACAGTTGCCTTCAAAATCATGCAGGCTGGAAGGCAGTAAAATTACATATACGAAGTGCTACATGAAAAATCCCTCTCAACCTAGAATTCTGTTAGAAGCAAAGAAATCAATGAAAAATGAGAAAGAAACGCACACACTACTAAATGAATAAAAACTGAAAGAATCCGCTGCTAGCAAACTTGCTATAAAGAAATAAATCCAGTCCCTCATTCCAAAATGAAAGGACAGTGCACAGTAATTTGTATCAACATGAAGATAAAAGAAAACTGGTAAAGATAACAGTATAAAATATAAAAGATAGTATGAATGCATTTTGTTTGTAATTCATTTTTTTTAAACTTTAAAGAGAGGAAAACAATAAAAATGATACAGAATTTCAAAAAAGAGGAAAGGAAGTAAACAATGGTTATTGTGCTGCATACTATTGTCTTCAAAATAGCTTCTAGAGAGAACTGTAAATGTGCTGATGGCCAAGGACTGTATAAAGACATAACTCGTGTGCTAGTAATAGCAACAAGGAGCAAGGAGAACGAAGATGCCCAGGAAGGCCAGGCTCTCAGTGCAGCTGCCAAGAGGCGAGCAAGGGAGACACACACAACAGAAAAATAACAAGGGGCTAAAATGGAACAATAGAATGTATTTAATTCAAAAAAGGAAACAAAGGCCAGAGGAGCAAAAGACATAAGGTAGACACCAAGAAAGAGCTAATGGCAGACACAAATCTTATTTTATTCTTAAACATGAATGGATGAAATATTTCTTTTTTTAAAGGCGGAGACTGACAATGGATGTTTTTAAGACACTATACGCTGTCCAGAAGAGAGACACTTTAGGTTTAAAACACAAATAGCTTGAAATAAAAGAATGAAAAAAAAAAACCATACTATAGAAATAGGAATAAAAAGATAGCTGGAATTATATTCTAGTATCAAGCAAAATAGATTTTCAGGCAATAACTATTAGAGACAAAAGAGAACATTTTAAAATATTAAAAGTGGTACCTATTGGGAACATAAAGATATATGCCCCTAACAGTCCAAATAAAAAATACAGAAAGCCACAAGGATAGGCTAAAGGAGGACATCAACAGTTCAATAATATGGGCTGGTGAGATAGCTCAGCGCCTGCTATGGCAAGTGCAGGGACCAGGGTTCCATCCCCAGTCCTGCATGCCATGCCAGCAGCGCCCCCGGGGTGCGCCGAGCCAGTGACCAGGCCTGGGTGTGGTGGTGTGCACCTGCAATCCCAGCGCTAGGGAGGCTGAAAACAGGATTACTACGAGTCTGAGCTGCTAGTGAGACCCTGCACCAAATACATAAATGGAAAAAAATTCAATAATAATAGTTGGAGACTTCAATATTGAAATTAAAGTAATGAATAGAATAATTAAACAGGAAATCCACAAAGAACTAAACCTTAAAAAAAAATTTCAACCAGACCTAACTAAACATACAAAACCTCTATCAAACAAAAGAACACATATTCTTCTGTAATACACCAAGTGAATGGATAAAGAAAATGTGATATTTACGCAGAGTAGACTATTTCTCTGCCCTAAAGAATGATAAGCTGGAGTCACTTGTAGGAAAATGGATGCACCTTGTGTTGTCTGCCTTATCAGGGAAACCCCAACTATAAATGAAGAGCAAAATAAAAGATATAGGATGGGAAGAGGGGAGATGGGTCTTCCTCAAATGAGAAGAGAATCAAGAGATGGAGAGGAGGAAAGAGACAGCAAAGCAAAAAAGGAACCGAGAGGTCACACACTTGCACCCCTTGCACAAAGGAATGCAAACATTATACTCTACATATTCCAATAAATTTTTTAAAGAGAAGATATTGAGACATTTACTTGAAAGTAAAAAATGGTCAAAGATAAAATTATATAGAAAACTGAAATACTCTGAGATGAATAAAAACTAAAATATGACGGTACATCATCGTCCAAACATTTGTGCTACAGTGAATGCAGCGCTTACCAGAAGTGCATTTCTGCAAATGCCTATATTAAAATAAAGAAGAAAGACATCAAAGTAATGGCACGATGTTCCACTTTGACACTGCTGGGAAAACTCATAACACATCAGGAGAAACCAGATAAAACTAAACAATATAGAAAATCAACAGAACCAAATGCTGGTTATTTGAAAAGATGAACAAAGCTGATTAAACTGTAGCTAGATGAGAGAGTGCGAAGGAGACAGGGACAGGGAGTCCTCTCAAGTTGGCAGCACTTGGGGAGCAGGACGTAAGAGTCACTACTGGCCTTAGAGACACAGATGCACACTTCCTTCAGAGAGGACAAGACAGCTTTACCAATTAATTCTTGCAAGTATTTAAGAGGAATTCAGACCAATCCTTTACCTCATCTTCCAAACATGGAGGGAAGGGACATGTCTCAACTTATCCTAAAAGCCAGTGTTACACTCAGTCAAATCAGACAGAGACATTGAGAGAAAATGACAGACACATTCCCTGTGAATATAAACAGGCACAAAAATCTTTTAGAAAATGCTACTGAACAAAATCTGTAATTGTTTATACACCATGACCAAAGGGGATTTATACCAAGAATGACTGGTTGGTTCAAATATTTTTAAAATCCATCAATGAAATACCAAATAATATAACAGAAGCAAAACAAAGAATCAACTGATACACTCCCCCCCCACCAAAAAAAAAAAAAAAAAAAAAAAGATAAAAAGCTTCTGAAAAAAACCCCAACATCTTGTCATACAACAAGTCAGGAATACAGGGGGCTCGCTCAACCCGATGAAGGGCACGCACAAAAAGGCCCTCTGCCAATGTCATTTAGTGTGAAACATTGACAACTTTTCAGTAGCAGTGAAAGGATGCTTTCCAGCTACTTCTGCTAAGACACTGTACTAGAAGGGCTAACCGGGCAGTTAGGCAGGAGGACAAATGGTATCCAGATAGGAAAGGAAGGAGCAGAACTCTATTAGAGAGTGCATGTTCTTGCATGTAGAAAATTCTGAAGTGACAGAAAAATTATTAAAAATAATAAACAATTTTAGCAGTGTTGCAGGACACAAGATTAATAAATGGTAATCAAGTGGGTTTTATATACTAACAATGAGCAATTTTCAAACATGAAATTAGAAATTAACTATATTCACAGTACCATTAGCAAAACAAAATACTGAGGACTGAATTTAAGAACAAAACTGCAAAATGTGTACACTGAAAACCACAAAAATATCATAGAAAGAAATTCAAGGACGAGGCAGCTTAATAATTAATAAGGAGTACTCTCCCAAATGACAGGCAGACTCCTCACACACCTATCAATACCCTACTGACTTTATTTGGTACAAACTGAGAAGCTGAACTGATCTAAAATTCATAAGCCACTCCTGATATGGAGACAATCTCAAATAAAGAGAAACAGAGTTGAAAGGCTCATATATTCTGTACTAAAAACTTCCTGCAAACCTATAGTAAATGATGACATGTGGCACCAGCACAAGGACAGGTATACAGTTCAATGAAACATAAACTAACGGTCTAGAAATAAAGACTACACATACGGCCTGCTGAACTGTGAATGGGATGCCAGGAAGACTTAATGGGGCAAGACAACTGCAAGAAAACAAACAAACAAACAAAAACAAAAACTATGTTTCTACCTTACCCATAGACTAAAATTAACTCAAAATGAAACAGCTTACATGTGAGAGCTACCTCATACAAAAAGACACAGGTAAAATCTCCATACCTTTCGATTGGGTGATGGTTTCATATATATGAGAGCTAACGCAACAGAAAACAAAACTGATAAGCTAGACTTCATAAAAAGGAAAAGCATTCTTGCTTCAAAGGATGGTAGGAAATTGTTGCAAATCGTGTGCACTAAAGTTCTGATGTATAAACTATATAAATAAGTCATACAACTCAAGAATGAAGAGACAGATAGTCCAGATAAAAGTGGGCCAAGATCTGGGACACACCTTTTCTCATGATGATCTATAAATGCTTACCCAGTAAATGGAGAGAGGTTCCACACCATTAGCCAAGAGGGAGTGCAGATCAGGATCATAAGATACTGTTTAAAGGGCCAGCCAAGCAGCTCAGTGGATTAGCGCACCTGCAAGCAGGCACAGGGGCTGGGGGCCTGCTGTGCTGGCCCCGCCCCGGGAGGAGCTGAGATGAAAATTGAGACTGGGTGTGGTGGCGCCACCTGTAATCCCAGCTCTTGGGAGGCTGTAAACAGGAGAATCACTATGAGTCAGATCTAATAGTGAGACCCTGAACACCCTGTAGACCCTTCCCTAAAATACAGAAAAATTTTAAAAAAGATACTATTTATACCCACAAAGATAGAAATACTTGAAAAGGTCATAATAACAAGTGCTGGTAAGTATGATGAGAAACTGAAACCCTCACACATCGCTGAGGTAAATATAAAATGATACAGCCACTCTAAAAGCAGCTTTTATATCTGTAGAGTTCTGTATGCCCCAGCAATTTAAGCCCTAGCTATATAGCCAAGATCAATGAACACGGATGTACACACAAAACCCTGAACATAGCATTCATAGCAATGGGTGCCATGAATACCCATTGAGCCTTAACAAAATATGATATATTCGTACAATGGATTATTTTCCAGGCCTAAGAAGGAATGCATTACTGATATATGCACCCTACAGAACGGATAAACCCTGAAAGTATTATGCTAACTCAAAAGAAGTCAGACACAAAGGACAAACACCTTGCACCTCCCCAAAATGCTAAAAATAGTTAAATCCACAGACACGGAAAAAAAAATGGCTGGAGGTGGGGGGCTGTTGGCGAGATGGGAATGATTGCAGTGGATACAGATACCATCTGGCAAGAGGAAATTCTAGAATTACACAGTGATGATCGCTGTACCATTCTGAATTGCATCAACAGCCCTGAGTCCTGTGCTTGCTTGCTTGCTGACCGATTGAACAGGGTCTCGCTATGTTGAGGCCCCGTCTGGCTTGGAACTCATGAGCTTAAGTGGTTCTCTGCCTCATGCTCCTGACTGGCTGAGATGCTGTATACCCAAATGAATCACATACTTTACAAAAGTAAATTTATTTTTAATGATATATGAATTATATTTTAATGAAAAACGACAGGTGTTACTAGTTCACTTACTGGTGATGGATAAGAGACACAACTAAGAGCTCTTATTGTGTTCTATTACTACAAAGCCCACACTTGTTGGGAAGGCTCTTGCTGCTGAAATGCTGTGGGTTGAGCTGTGTTCCCAAATGATATGCTCATGTCCTAACCCTGACACCTGTCCATACAACATGATTTGGAAACAGGATTGTGGCAAACATGATCAAACTGAGATGAAGTTATACTGGATCCAATGCCACATCTTCATAAGCAGAGGGAAACTAGGACAGATGGGATGTCATGCGAGATCAGATGCACAGATTAGAAGGGTAAGCAGACAAGCTAACTCTTGCCGACGATGGCTGGCAACTGCCAGATGCCAGGGGAGTGGCTGGGTCACTGCTGCAGTGCCCCTGGAGAGAGCCAAAATGACCGCTGTTCTGAGTCTGGATCTCTACATTCCAGGAACAGCAAGTTTCTATGTTTGAGGCGATCTACTGCATGGCCATCGGGTAGCAGCCCTAGGAAACCCTACTGTAATTCTTACACCACTATTTACAAAAAGCACACAGTTACAGGAACTACTGTCAAGCTCCTGAAGTTCCAATTTCCTTACCTATAAATTGGAGCTATGATGTTTGTCTATTCATTGGGCCAATAAATGGCAATGAAAACACTTTAGAAAATGTGAAGTACCTTACAAATGTAGGCAATTACTCTTCAGATGTGTATTTCTTATTGTTTTGTCAGCTTCTACTGGGTTTTCTCTTCCTCTTTCTACAAAATCATCCTTTTTAAACAATATTCACCTTCCTTAGAGAACCTAGAACTAGAGTAACCAACTCTACTAGGCACACAAGAATTCCACTTATGGACCTCTTACATCACCCACTTTGTAACTTTCCAAATGTATCCTCTGCTATGAATTAAAATTGAACTCATCCTTAATTTTAGGAGATATATCAAGCATTATCATATTTGTTTATATATGTAGAATTAGGATATTGCTTTTTCTAGTTAGTTGCTCCAGTATGTTGAACTTAAATACCACTTTTCAAAATTTACAGTAAAGACGTTTGGCATTAAATTTATGTTTTCCACAAGTCAGTTTAGAGATTCTCAGTTGCTAATAAAATACACAACATCCAATTATTGAAGATTTCTAATTATTTAGAGTCTTGAATTTTTAAAAAAAATTTGCTATAGGTGAGTGTGGTGGCATATTCCTGCAATCCCAGCACACAGGAAACTGAGGTAAGAGGACTGCCATGAGTTTGAGGCCCGCCTGGATAGCGAGATCTTGTCTCCAAAAAAAATTTTGTTTTGCTATTAATTGCCTGTAAGTGAGTATCTGACAATATCTAATAAGGGTAAAAATCTGTCAACTGTCCTTGATCATCTTTAGCAATCTCTGTTTCAGTATCTCTGTCCCTCCTCATCTTCATCCTCTTGAATGCATCAGTTAGAACTGATATATACCCTCAGCAGTCAAAATTATGCCACAGATCTTTAAATGGATGATATTTCACATGTCACAAGGGTACACATACACATGCGGGTGTTCTCTGTAACACTAACACCCCAAAAAGGAAAAACAAACCTGGAGGCTAGTTCTAAAGGCCTAGGGAAACAGACTATACTACATCCATGCAGTATAGGGAGTGGTGAGAAAGAGTGAGGGGTTCACAGACAGGAGTGTGCAAAGATTCCCAAGGCAGTGAAAAGCAGAAAGCTCTACTGCCACCTCCAAACCACCTGCCACAGTGTGTGCATGTTTTTATTTTATTTGTAGAAAAAGGCTAGTACCTTTCTCCCTCTCTCACTCCCCCTCTCCTGCAGAGTTAACTCTGGCAGTTATCACAAAAATGTGTTAAAAGCAATTCTTCTGGAAAATGATTTCAAATTTTCTTATAGGTATGGATTATTTTCATTACAAAATATAATTTTAAAATGAAAGTGTTTAAGCTCATACAAACCATACCTTAAGCAATGATTAAATGGGTAACTATTTGAAATAAAATTAGAATAACACAAAGTTTTAAGAATTTTTTATTTTTCAAAAAAGGATTCTTTGGTATCTGGGACTTCAAAAAGACATAATACAACTTTTCATTTCACAGGCATGATGCGGAAGCTGCAGGCAAGAGCTGCTCTGCGGGCTCACTGTCATGTGGGGGAATCAATACAGTACCTTCGAGGTAAGAGCACAACAACTTATGCGTAGTGGCTTATTGAGCCCTTTGTTCAATATGAGTGGACATTTTATCAGTAATATTCTAAAGGATGCTATAGATGGCGGTTCAGTGCTATAATATACAATCTGGAAGGCCATATAACAAAATCTATATGGCCCTGGACTCAGAATAATCATTTATAGACGACCTAGAGAAAAACATCAAGAAATGCTTTTTATTGCAGGGACTAACTATTGTTTTGGTTAGTATGGATTTTGCTAGTGGAAACACACTGACATAATTTTTATACATTCCTTTTTTTTTGTATTTTAGTAAGGGTCTACAGTGTCTCCCTACGTAGATGTTCTCATAGTGATCCGCCTGTGTTCAGCCTCCCAAGGAGCTGGGATTACAGGCGTGCACCACCACGCCCAGTCTCATTCACTGTCTCAGCAGGCCCTGGGGGCGGGGCTGGCATGGCACGCCAGGGATGGAACCCAGCCACTGAGTCTGCCTAAGCAGGCGCTTTAATCCACTGAGCTGGGCAGCCCATACATTTCTTTATCTTAGAATATTCTAGCAAGTGAAAGGTGAAATAAGAAAGGTTTCCTTTCAATTTGAATTAGGCTGGAAGATTATCAATGCAAATACATTTCCAAATTAAATTAGACAAAATACAGAAAAGAAATACTCTTACTTCCCCACCCTCAATGGTTCCTAGTGCCTCAGCTCAGAGCCCTAAATCATTCTTGACTCATCCTTTCTTTCAGAAAGTCTTAGCTGCTTGGCGCTGATTCATTTCTTGATCTCCTCTACCACCCCTGCCGGGGCTCCCTGCCTTTCCAGCCGGTCTCCGTTTACACTCTCCTCCTCCTCCCCTCAGTCGGCAGCTCCTGAGCGGTCACCATGGGCATCTTCATTGGGCATCAGATCAGCCCATCCTGTTTCAGCGGCTTCACGCTGCTCTGAGGACAGGCTCCACATGCCTAGCTCGCGAGACCTGTAAGTTGCCCTCATCTCTCAGTAGCTTGTTCTCTACAGTCAGGGACCTGGTGTAACAGAAGATGCCCCCCCCAGTACACTTCAGTTCCCGTTCCAGTGTCGCTGCTCTTGTCCCTTAGAAACGGCTGGCCACTGTGATGCATAGCTGGTCACTAGGATGCACATTGTATAAACCAGTCCCAATGGACAAGCCGTTCTGCCTCTGGACTTCCTGCTTGCTGATCTCAGATAAGCCCTAGACCACCACCAGCATTTGGACCTGATATTCTGGAACGATCCCAATCGCTGTGTGTTAAGGTAAGTAAATCTGCCTCCAAATGCTGCGGATCATTTCGGTGCTTCTGCCTGCTGCTGCATTGGAGGAAAATAATGCACCCCAAAGCCTCAAATGAAAAGACCATCAAGAAGCAATTCAGTAAAGAAGTACAAGCAGTGTGAGACCACAGGCAGGGGACAGCTAGGCCCTCAGAAATGACAACAATGGGTAGGTCGCTAGTACCACTGTCAGTCCACGTGGGCAAGAGAAGGAACTGGCGCCAGGGCAATGGGTCTTCACCAGAAGGGTGCGAGGAAGAGACTAAGCAGAGAAAGAGAAAGGGGGGACAAGTACCTTGATTGCTGTTTCTTCTGGGCTTCTGGCTTCTTTGTGCTAATTCTCTTTGGCTGGGAAAGTTTAGGAAATCAGAAGCCTGAAGTCAAAGGAGGCTGAGAGTGGAGTTCAGTAAGAGGCGGGAGGGCTGAAGGACACTTCCCAAGTCACAGCAAGTGAGAGAGCACAGGGAACAGAGAACTCTGGAGGCTGGCGAGGGAGATCAACCAGCACGCATGCCAGTCCTCTGCTGCCATCATCCCCTTCCTTCCTGTTCTCTAGCTGCACACTGGGTATGCACTTCAAGAACTCCCACACCCTTTCACTTTCTGTGAGAGGTGCCTCATTCCTTCTAGAGCATTTGTTGTGTAACTCCTTCACACTCCTTCAAGTCTTAAAATATTTTCAAAATTTAGAATTATTCAAGTACTACTTCCTGGTCAGATCTTTGCCTGTTTCCTTCAGGCTACTTACTACACTCGGTAACTTCTTCCTTTCCTCCTGTGCTCTAGCGTATGACAGAAGTGATCTCTGTGTGTCAAATGCCTGTCATGTGAGTACTGAACAAATGCTGCCTGGATGAATGCTGGCCATGCTGTGTAATATACTGTAAGACTGCGGCTACACACATTATATTTACAAAGGCATCTAAGTGACTCCTAAACTGAGGCAGCATTTAAGAAAACTGAATCTCATCCTTATTTTTCTATATTGCATGGTTTTAGCAAAGAGAAAAATTCATAAAAATCTTTATGTAAAGTAAAAATCTGCACTGCTACATGTTCGGCTCCTTGTTCATTTAAAAGGAGAACGTTTATTATGGCACCAGTCATCCCAGAATACCTGAGCCATTTAAAAGCAAGGTTTATGCTCATTTTTTATTTAATTATTTTTTATGTATTTAGTACAGGGTCTACAGGGTCTCACTGCGTACATCAGACTCATAGTGATCTTCCTGTTCTCAGCCTCCCACGTGCTGGGATTGCAGGCGTGCCACCACCATGCCCAGTCTCAATTGCCACCTCAGAGTGCTCTGGGGGCAGGGCTGGCACAGCACGCTGGGGATCAAATCCCGGCCGCTGCGCTCTGCCTAAGCAGGCACTGAGTCCACTGAGCTATCTGGCTGGCTCTTATGCTCATTTTTTAAGCTGCTGTTTTATAGCAGTAACATAAAATCTCCTGTTGTAGTTTGTGATGTGCTTGGCACTACACTCGAAGTCACTGGGACAGTTTTTCTTTTTTTCTTTTTTAATGAAGAAGGAGAACAAAGAGCAGGGAGTGGCTCAGAATGCAGGAACACTGGCTATCAAGTGCAGATTTTAGATGCGAGGAGACATCAGCAGCAAAGCAGTCTGCAGCAGTGGCAATGCTTCCACGTGCCCACATTTAAGCAGCCATGTGCTTCTCTTATCTCCTCCAAGAGAGGTGCACCAGGTGATCTAATCCCTAAGCATGCTGCTCACTTTCATTGTGAATTACAAGGGTCTATTTGCGTTTGTAAAATCAGTCTGCAAAAAGCACACTTGTTTTCATTTGTGTGCCCCCTTATTTTTAGAGCTAAAGGTCTTTACAATCCTCAGTGTTCTCTTAAGATCCATCCCACAGAGTGTATCTCAACATCTAAGCATCAACAAAGACGATGTCCACTCTGTGCTGGCAGGTGAGGGGCCAGCAGGAAAGCCCCTACTCTGGAAAGAGGAAAATGTGAGTGGTGGAAGAGGAGACAGCAGAGAAGGACCAAGAAAACTGGAGAGGTCAACAGTGGATGAAGAGAGCGGCCGCGAGCCTGCTCCTGCCCGCCTGATTCCATCCTTCCTGCAGAGGGAGAGAGGAGCAGCCAGCACACTCCTGGGGGAAGGGGGGCTGT
>NDGM011044437.1:1937-17420 GCA_002564305.1 Octomys mimax | reverse complement strand
AATCCTACTGCAAGTGGGTTTCCGGGTTCCTCTTCCCCTACCTCTGCTGAGCTAAGCTCCTAAGTCTTCTTACCCCGCCTATTTCCCATAAGTCTCCTGCTATACCCCAGGGGTGGGACCTTCCTCCGTTGCCTAGATACCTGCTGAGGTCAAGAGCTGAGACTTCCTCATTCCTACACTCCCTTTATATAGCCAGCACCTCCCTTGAATAAATGAGACTTGATCAGAATCCTGTCTTGTCTCCATTTCTCACGTCTCCTGTCCTTTGTCCCCTCCTCAATTCCCCGCTCCTCTCCCAGGTGACCTTCATTGACTGACCCGCTGGTTTGGGACAAGTACCTCTATGTGACCTGACCTGTAGGTCGCACTCTCCCATTGTGCAGTGCATGAGGCTCACAACAATTCTGTGTGCTACAGATACTACAGACTGCTCTTGTGTGCAAAGCCAAGTGAATTATGAATGCAAGGTTAAAACGAGTAGCACCTCAATCTAAAAAAGGTTGTTGTGATCATGACTTCTAAAACGAAAAATCTATCATGAAGAGAATGAAAATAGGAAGGAAAACAAGTGGAAGAAAGAGTGCGGCAACAAAAACCAAAAAGGAAAAAAAGAAACTAGGAAGGAAGCACCAGTGATCACCAGGTAACGTGACAGGTTTACGCAGTGGCTTCCGCAGGGCTTCCAATCTCAGCCTCGACTTACTAATCAGGGTCATGGGAGACGTCAGCAGATCCACCCAAGCTTATAAAGCAAATAAGACCAGTAAATATTTTGTACATTTTTATCACAAATTCAATGAAAAATAGGAGTTCAATACATGTTATTCTGTACAACACTGAGTGTCCTCTACAGAAAGTGCTGGTGCTACATGTAGTGGGTGGAGACCAGCCAGGATGGAACTGCCCGCAGGGTGGAAGAATTCAGTGCTCTGCCTCATGATGGAAGGGGTGAGGGGCACAGAGAGGACTAGCCGAAAGCCCCGAGGAAGACAACCAAGAGCAGAAGGTGGAGTGCTAAGTGCCCGATCCACCGCTTTACACGACCTGAAAAGCTCTCCGAGGTTTGAGTCTAAACGGCTTTCATACAAGATCAGGAAAAGGCCTGAAGACCTTGTGTCTGAGTTTATGCAGGCAGCTGAGGGCGGACAAGGAAAGGAGGCTGTAAGATTAAGGTCACTGGGGTGCAGGAAGAAACCTGGGGAGAACTGGTGTTTTCTAGGGATAAAGTTGCAGATTGACCTAATTTACAAATCCCTGAGGAGTACAGGAGCACAGCCCGGCTAACACATAAAGCCAGGGCTGACTTGTCTAAAGTGATTCCAGTAAATGGATGATGAAAATGAGGACAATTTTTGAACAAGAAAAATATACCTATAGATTAAACTATACAGAGCTTGTACCCATAACTTAAGCAAGCTATCTGTATCTTCTCAAGGTCTATGTGTAGGAGTATACAATAGAAGTATCTCTCCAGTGAGAGTGAGACACATGGAAGGAAAAGGCCAGTGCAAATGCTTGACATCAGCCCAAACTAGAGAAGCAGGAAACAGGAAATGCAAGTGAAGGAACCAAAGAGGACCTCGGCACACGGTCAGCTGACGTCCCTGTTTCTCAGCTGTGAGGAGGAAGAGCTTGTGGTGAACACAGTGGTGGGGCAGAGCTGCTTTGCTTAGGGGAGCCAGGAAGGAGCAGGGAGGAACCCCTGGCCCACGGAAGCCAGCACTCGGGACATGACCCAGCCCCAAGGACACAACTCCTATACCTCGCATCCTCCAAGACCACCCCACTTCTGAAGCCTCCACCCTTCCCCGCAGTGCTCTCACCTCATAAAATCACCAGTGAATCATTCCACTAATCAAGTGACAGCCTCTGTGAGTCAGTCATGCTCTGAAGGCCATCAACTGCCAACCAAGCGCCAGCACACTGACACGGGGCGACACCTCAGCTCCAAGCCACACACTTGGAGAACTGGAGCCGTTTAGAGAGTGGATTGGAAGAACTGCAAAGGAGGCTGCAGCACACTTGTCCATGGGAGTGTCCTGGGGAGAACAGGCTGCCTCAGCTTGCAACTGGAGGATGATAACGCAGAGGTCACTGGACAGCACGTTCCCTGCGTGGTCCTGTGCATGTGTCAGGTCTAGGGACCAACTGGCTGTCACTTTTAGATCCTGCCTTGAACGTTTCTAAGCAGAACATACAGAATTTGAATAAACTTGTGGTAAAAGGAATAAAATGGTTAGCAAAATGCATGTAGATTCCTTACCCAAAGTTAGGCAGTAACCCACCGAACAGTTTCCTGGCTATAAAAAGCGTGTGGTCTGTCTCACAGCATTCTGCTTCTGAAGAGCAGTTGGGGAAGTGGCTGAAGCCCAGCATCTGCAGGAGAGCAGGCACGCTGCAAGGCCCTGCTCTCTCTGCACTGTGCATCTTACCTCTCAGGCCTGCTGGACCAGACACAATGCAGCACTGCCTTAATGACTCGGGGCCGTCGTTATGAACATCAGTTAACGTTACGAGTCTGAGACACAGGCGCAGCTGCCAACGCACCAAGTGGCAGATGAGAGGAGCCATGCACGCACCACACAGTTGCCTTACCTCATCTTGTTGGGTGCACCACACCGAATCTGCAGCAGCTTGTGATGATTTACCAGGTACCAAAAAATAAGTGCGAGCAGCTGCCTTTCTAAGACTTGCTCTCATATGGGGGAGATGAACAAACGATGCTGCGAATAATGAGCCTCGCAAGCCCAACGCTTGCTTGTTCTCTTGCAGACAACACAACTTCTTTGTGCGCATGGCTTCATTTTTGTAAATGAAGTCTGGAATCTTCATTTGGAATCTAGTGTGCCACACAGTGCTCTGTGACACAGCTCGGTTCTGCTGCGTTTGCGGCTATTATCTTGCAGTCGGTGGAGCTTTGTCCATACCGGAGCTGTGCAAGGATCCCTTCAGGGCAGTGCCCCACAGGAGTCGCAGCCTCATCTGCTAAGCGTCTCCGTTCTGCACCACCTTGACCCCATGCTGGCCCACCCCTGGGTGAGGGGCCCAGTACACAACACCAAGTGGATGCATAGCTCATGCCTGGTGCAGCTCAGAGGCTGGGGTTGGTCTGAACAAGGGAGCTAAGTCACTTAGATTCTTTGTTGTTGAAATGGACAGCAGGAAACACTGAGAAAGTATGCCAGTTGGTAGTGAACCAGTGGGAAATCATGGCCTAGGCAATCCAACATGTGGGCAGCCTGGCAAAGATGATGGAGATGCAGAGTGAAGATAGCCAGCAATGAATTGCAGAGAATCAGAAACGCAGAGGCAACAGCAGCAGAGCTGTTCTGTGTGGTAAGGTGCACATGCACGCACATGCCTGTGTGCATATCAGACCAACTGAGAGGGGTGAGGAGGAAAGATCAGGAGGAGGGAAATAGGAGGCAGCAGGACAGAAGAGATGAGCCAGACAGAGGGAGATGGAGACGGAGAGGGTCTGAGGGACAAGCAGCGATCACTAGACATTCTGGAGCCCAACAGGTTCTTTATTTTTTCTTTCTTTTTTTTTTTTTTCTTTTTTTGGCGGGGGGGAAGGGTCTATAGGGTTTTCAGAGTCTCACTACTAGATCGGACTCATAGTGATCTGCCTGTTTATAGCTTCCCAAGAGCTGGGATTGTAGACATGTGCCACCACACCCAGTCTCAATTGCTGTCTCAGCATGCCCCGGGGCAGCAGGCCTGGGAATCGAACCCCCAGCCCTGTGCCTGCTTGCTGGTGCTCTAATCTTCTGAGTTGTTTGGCCAGCCCTCCACAGGTCCTATTAATCCACATCCAGTGTGTGGTCATCTAGAATCATGTTTCGACTCCTGAGGTAACTCAGAGCTTCCCCTCCAGTCACTTTATCCTGGCTGGTGAATCACAGCAACACCCACCTCACAGCGATGCTCATCTCTCTTCACGGCCTCATGGAGGCTCATGGGCAACCTGCTGCACCGTGATGACTGCCGTGGCCCTAGATGATCTTGGGGACTAACTGTGGGTGAATCACACCCTCTGTCCTCAGCTGCTTCCTCCCACTGGAAAGACAGGACCCTCATTTACGGACTCAGAGGTACATGTCCCAAATTTTCCAGTTTCTCATTTTTGTACTTCAGAATCCTTCCCGGTTTCTGTCCTTCCCATCAGTGGATGGCCTTTCTCCCCTTGCATAGTCCCTTTCTGGCTTTCCCCTGTAGTTTGCTATTCCTGACAGCTTCTGTCTCACCCACCGCCTTCCTGGAATACTTTCCAAGTTGCAGGGCTCCTTCAGCAACACCGCTGTCCTCGAGGCACCCCCAGAGTACCTTCACAAGTGTCTCAACCTGCATTCTTTTCTGCAGTCCTACTGCTTCTGTTTCACTGAAAAGGAACGGTTTCCAGAATGCGCTCATTCATCCTGGACTTCGCAGGCATCCTAACAGCCAGTCAGGATTCACAATTCAACCAGGGAGAGTGGCTCAGCCATAGGCTGGCACCCTGCACTAGCAGCTTGGGCCTGGTCGTGTGGGCCAAGCAGTCCACAATCATGGATCCAGCTGCGCAGCCTCACAACACATCCCAGAATGGTCTACTTCTAATACCGTCCTGGGACATGAAGCAATGAAAGCATCATGCAAGCATAAGGAGCACAAATTTTATTTTATATTGATGACATTGACACTCTTACCTAAAAATAACAGGAAATAAACTGATACTACCCAAACAAAATTGAAAATTCTGTTAGAAACATGAGTTTGAAATATTAGAGTATGGTTACTGTCATAGTAAGCTTTTCTCATTGTTGAGGCAAAAATCTCTGGCACCCAAAGTTGAAGGAGGAAAGGCTTATGGTGCTCAGTTTGCAGAGGGTTCAGTCCATAGTTGGCTGGCTTCAGGACAAGCTAGCAGGTCAGCGGTGCATCGCAGAGAAGGCAGGCAGCAGGCAAGGGGCAGCAATGGAGAAAGGCAAGCAGCAGCTCTTTCTGTCCCTTATGTCTTATCCAGGCTACTGACCCTCAGAGCAGCCAACACTCATCCCCAGGGGGAGGTAGCTTTAACCCCGGCAGGAATTAATCCCAGCATCCCACACTCTAGGCCCAGTCACTGCCCCAAGCCCCAGCGATCACCATATGAGCTCTGGGGGACAGCTAGACACAAGCCGGACTATGCTCATCCTTCTGGCATAAGTAAAGTCTACCTCTGAGAGTAAAGAATCTCACACTCAAGGACAGTTGAATACCTAAGGTTAGTAGTTACACACTGAAATTTCAAGCCTGTCAGGGGCATGCCCAGGGGATCCTCTGGCAGTCCTCCTTACGTATTTCAGAAACTAACAACTTGTTTTCCATTATGCTGTCATTTTGTATTCCCATCAGCAATACTGGTTTTGATTCCAGGTTTTTACCAAAGCCTGTTAGTTTTTGTCCTGTAGCAGCACCCGTCCTGAGGAGTCTGAACTGTCTCCATGCGATAGATGCTCTGCAGCACTTACTAAGTGCTCTGGTCGGGGCCGTCTCTGTGAGAAGTGTCCATGCTAAAAGCCTACCCTCTGAGTGGTAGTGCTGGGAGACAGCGGGACCTTTACACGTCAGGCTGCCTAGTGGGGGTATTCCAGTCATGGCAGCCACACCGTAGAGGACATAGGACCTGAGCTGCTTCCTTTCCTTCTCCTTCATGACCCGACACGAGACGCCGCTCTGCATCACTCCCAGCACCATGATGTGCAGCCCCACGGGCCAAGCACGTACAGGCTATCACCTCTACAACGGTGATGCCAAGTCACTCTCCTGTCCCTGTGAGCTCAAGTGCTTGGCACAGACACTGGAAGCCGACAGGAGCACGCACCCAGCACGCGTGTCCGCTGTCCTTTGCACAGTGTGCATTCTGCTGAGTTACCAACCACGTGTCCAGCTCCCAGTGGTGATGCTGATTGGTCAGCCTGGAGCTGCAGGTGTCCCCATCAATGACATGGATCCAGGGTGGACCTGATCCAGCCAAATGAAAGGCCTTAGGGGATGGAAGATGCCATTTCTCTCAACATTGTCCCCTCCACTACAGTATGCAGAAGACATACTATGTTAGATTTTGCTGCAGTCATACTTGAGCAAACAGCTTGGGACAAGACTAAAAAGACCAAAGAGCAGAGACATAAAGATGAAGATACCCAAATTTTGAGGGTGGCAAGATAGTTCAGCGGACTCAACACCTGCTTAGGCAAATACGGGGACCAGGGTTCGATCCCCAGCACAACATACTGCACCAGCCCCGCCCCTGGGCACACTGAGCCAGTGAGAGTCCAGGCTGGTGGTGCATACCTAGAATCTCAGTGCTGGGGAGGCTGAAAACAGGAGGATCACTATGAGTCCAAGCTGCATAGCAAGACCCTGTATCAAATACATAAATACATAAATAAATAAATATCCAGATTCAAGTTAAAATCACTCTAACCTCTGCCTGTGTGATCCATGAAGCCCCAAACCAAGGATGTCCTACTAGTAGACGTCTCCTTTTACACAGAGCACAAGGCTGCCACTCTCGCTGAAGCCAATGTAAGGTACCTTCTGCTATCGGAGGTCAGCAACATGCTCAGAATGTCAGCTGAGTCACAGGGGATGGGGGGCGATACATAGTTAGCAGACACAG
Source organism: Octomys mimax (assembly GCA_002564305.1). Lineage (NCBI taxonomy): Eukaryota > Metazoa > Chordata > Mammalia > Rodentia > Octodontidae > Octomys > Octomys mimax. The sequence continues at coordinate 10,777 of NDGM011044437.1, read as the reverse complement.
GTGAGCCTTGGTCCTTGCACAGAGAATGCATTGTTTTTGTGAATTTAAAAAATGAGCAGGAAAAAAAAGTAAACTGTACAAAGACTAAGGAGAAACTAAGAAAAAAAAAAAGAAAGAAAACCTAGTACATGATCCTCTGCCCTGAGTTCGGGGGTGGGAGATGTAGCTCAGTCTGAGTATAGCCCTGCTTCAGAACTTCAAGGTGAAACAATGTTCATCATAAAGTGGAGTGATCAAGTGATCAGGCTGGAATCCTTCTCCCCCCTCTTCTAACCACACCCCAACTTGCTTGAGTCAATTTAATGTCATTCAAAAAGCAACTCCATCAGTTCTTTATCTAGCCACATTTTTCTCTGTGAGTAAACTATTATTTCAGAAGCCTTTCCTCAGAGTCCATTTTCCACGAGATCAATTGGACACTGCCTTAGGATTGAGAGCGCTCGCATGTGCTCACCATCCCCAAGCTCCTTCTTCCTTCTCTGCCTTACGTTCACTCCATCTTTTAAATTCACAGGGATAGCGCCCTCGTGACTCCATTAGCAAATGCGTTGTGCAGTTTGCTCTTTCTTTCTCCTCTAATACTCGGAGCAAATGCCAGGAGGCTTGAATTTGGGCAAGGCAAGTTGTTCCCTCTCAGCTGAGGAACGTAGCTGTCTTCCATTTGAGGCTGCTGAGGGCTAGCAGAGGGCAAGCTGTAATGGCCTCCCCGAAATCGCTCCCCATGAGTTATGCAGGCCTCCCATTTAGGACATGCCATTCAGGGCACCTCTCTCCACATGTGTCAACTTGTGATGCCCCCTAAGAAGCACTCAGGCTAACTAATAACATGATGAAATGCACTATCACGGGATGCAATGGAGGCGCGAAGAGCTGAGATATAAATGACTCTTCTAAAATGTTCTGCTTTGGATTTATGATACACAGGTCAAGCATCACTTTCAAAGTACTCAGAAAGCATTAAAACAGCACATAATACCTCTTCTGGGCCTTATCCTTTCAATGCCATTCAGCAGACTGTTCTTTAAGGCAAGGTCTACACTTGAGCGTGCACGATGCAACTCAACCTTCTGTGGCTGTTGCCCACTCTCCCCCTGCGTCAGCTCAAGCACATACAGATAGCATGACAGGCACTGCCTTTTCGGTCATGCACAGGAAACACTAGGCCGTAAGCTCTTGCTCCACAGGGATGGTTCCTAAGAGAAGTGGTTCAGGCTACCTCTGCAAGACACTCTGGAAAGAGGTGTCATGACACAGGCACAAATAAATAGGGACTTCAACTAGAGAGAAGTGCAGCCTTCAAAGGAAGTGGAAAAAAAAAACTGTTGTCTCAGTTTAATGAAAGAAAAATATTCTTAGATAAATTTAATATATCCTTTTAAAATGTTAACAGTTTTTTTCCAATTGTAAAAGATTTGGGCTTTTAAAAATTATTTTCTCTTTTTTATTAGTATGCATTTGCAATCCATAATAGATATACTCAATATGAGGAACTGGTATGTATACATGTAGTATTTTGAACATTTTTTTAAACTTTTATGCATTTGGTCCAGGGTCTCACTATGCACTCAGACTCATAGTGATCCTTCCGTTTTCAGCTTCCCCATCACTGGGATTACAGGTGTACGCCACCACACCCAGTCTCAAGGACCAGCTCAGTGCACCTGGGGGCAGGGCTGGCATGGCATGTGGTACCAGAGATTGAACCCCGGTCCTTGCACTTGCCCAAGCAGGCACTTAGTCTGCTGAGCTATCTTGCCAGCCCTTACATATAGTATTTTGATCCTTTCCGTTTATAGGATACGATAGTGATATTGCTTATGGATTATTATGTGGTGAGGCAAAAGACTTAATACACAATACTACCCAATTCCTAGTTATAAAGAACATAATTATCATCAAGTTTTGGATATAGCTTGGAATGTTACCTCACAATGCTCCTTCTGTACATCTTCTAAGAGTGAAAATGTAATTATTGTTGTTTAAAAGTACATTCAAATACTATCAATTCAAAAGGCCTATTGTAAAAGTAAGCAATAAAAGACAGGGTGTGCTTTAAAATGCACGAGCTGAAGCCATTACACGTGGCCTCTGTGTACCTCACAACTCATGTGGTATGTACAATGCCTACATTACCTTCAGATTGAATTTCTGTTTCCAAAGTACATACCGGCTAGATTTTATGTACACATACACACATAATGTATGTGGCACATTATATATACATATATATATATATTCATAAAATATATGTGTTTGTATATGTTCATCTTTTCTGCCTCGATTGGAATTTTTTGGTGCTTATCTTAAACATTTATGGAGCATGTCACTTTCCTAGGCACTATATTATACACTTGAAAAATATGAACTCATTAACTCTTCATAACTACTCCCAGGAAATGGGCGGCATTCTATCTTCATTTTACATATACGGAAATTGATGGACAGCAAGATTAAGTAATTTGCCCCAAGCATCGAGCTCGTAAGGAGTGGGGCCAGAATTTGAACCAGGAAGTCTGGCCCCAGAGTCCATGAGTTTAATCACATGCTTTTGACAGGTTTCATCTGCAGTCTCGAAAGCAGAAGGAAATGATGGATCACAGGGAAACAGAACAGAAGTCTAATCCTAGTTTTGTCACTACCACATCCAACCTCAGGCAATTTCCATAAATTCCCTGGACCTCTGATAACTCATTAGGAATAGGGAGAGCTTCATGAATATTTTGTCTCCCTCTAGATTTCGACAATTCAGAGCTTTTGACCTTCAGCATATTTGCAGTGATTAAGAGCATAAATAACAGAAAGCCAAAATGCTGGGATGCAGGGGCTGCAAGTGGCAGGGACAGGAAAGAACATGGTTTAGCCTATGCTAGAATTAATGCCCTCAACCATGACAGCTTGCACCAATGATTTCTGATTTCTCCATCTTCGTTTAATGTTGAAAATGCTGTCTTGGTGTAATGCTACCATGCCTGAGAAACTGTGACTGTCAATAACTACGCACAAGCCACAGGCTAAAGTGGAGGCAGACAAGTGAGAACCTCCCCGCCAACCACACACACCAGTGGTGGACTCAAAATGAGCCAACTACTCCATGGAAGTCACAGGTTCAGAACCGTCATCACTACCGTTCAGGGACAAAGGACTGGACCACCCACTTTCCTTCTAAATGCTCACTAGAGGTAGAAAATAGTGAGGGTAATTACTTAATGAATTTCTGTGTAATTCTAGAAACAATAGAAAGATGATCCAGTAATTACAAAATAGCCTAAGCAGCTTAGTTGTTCATTCAAACTATATAAAAACAATGCACTTTCATAATTTGAAGATTTTAATACACGAGCTCTCTAAAGAGGAGACCTACAGATGTCTGTACTAAATTTGAACGGCAATATATTGTCCCAAGGACGCCAGAGGCTCACATCAATGATTTCCCCTTGTGGCCTGTTATTAACTTGCACCAAGCATTTGTCAGTAGCACTTCCTTCTACCAAGCCATGTCTCTCTCTAGCAGTGCAAAGCAGTTCGTCAATACAGTCAATTGAGGAATCATTTTAGTTGGGGCAACTGACAAGGTGTTTTAGTGTTCTGCAAGAATTGACCAACTGATTGATTTTTCTTTTTACTAAATTGACTATGTTTTTGACAATTCTATCTAAAATTAACTTTATGTGCTTTCTCATTTTCTTTTAACATGCTAAGGGTAGAAAAAGGGCTATTTATTTGCTTACATTTAGTTCTCACTTTTTTGATTATGAGCAATTTCCCTTATCCACTACAGTTATCATAGTTGTCTCCGGAAATTCAGCCTCCAAGAAAAAGTCATCTGTCTGGTTGCATCTTTATTTTTCTCTGTCCTTTTCCTGTGGAAGTATATTTCACAGACAGACACTAAGTTATATGTACGCGGTGCTCTGGTTTCCCACTGCCATGATAGACCTAGTATATTTCAGTTCTTTAATATTCTTCCAAAATGTTAATGGCTATAAGATACAGTATCATATAGAAGTAAGGTAACACTTACGGATGTATATTTATAAACAGCCACCATGCACACATCTATTTTTTATTTAGAAAAGATTCTCAAAAGTAATATAGCTTTTTTTGAAAGCACAAACATTTAAACCTTCATGTTAATCTCGGCAAGCTCAGTGTTGGAGGGCTGTACGTGCCTTTCCTTGTACTAGCTGAGTTTACGTCTCTTGTCAACACGCAGAGCGCGCCTCCGTCCTGCGCAGCTTCACAGGCATAAAGACTTGCTGGGCCTGTCTAATTGTGAATAAATCAAAACCTTTTTACTGGTACTGTACGTTTTTTGAACTTCCACTTTTACACTGAGAGTCTTTCGCTTTTCCCATCCCCCGTCTCAAATGGGTTTTCACCTTTCGTGGGCCTACGTGGGTGAGGACTCAAAGAGAGCTCGAGGAAAGGACTCCAGTCTTCCTCCAAAGGAGAGGCGCTGGGAAACTGAAAATGTCCTCTGGTTGGCAGAATCCTGTAGTCAACACCATTAGTGGGAAGGCAAGAGCACAGAGCTCAACAAGCCAAATCATCTCTCTCGCATGCTTCTCTGTACTTTCTCGCACCCTCTTACACTCGGTCTTGCACTTTGTTCTCCCTTTCGTGTACTAGAACAACTTGCAGTTGCTCTCACACCATGGAAGCATCCCGCTCTCCAGAGCAGGATGTAGAGATGCGCCGCCAAGCGCTTTCCCCATTCTGCATCCCAGATCTCCGAAATAACTTACATCTGAATATTTGCAAGCTACATATTCACTATTTCCAAATTAAACTTTCTGAGAAAATTAAAACATGTAAAATCTGAACAATGACAATTCTATCCTAACCCTCTTTTTTCCCTTTTAAAGAGCAGCTCATCAGAAAATATTAGGGCCTATAAGATAGCTCAGCAGACTAAGCACCTGCTTGGGCAAGCACAGGGACCAGGGTTCCATCCCTGGTACCACGTGTCACGCTGGCCCTGCCCTTGGGCGCGCCATGCTGGCCACAGAGTCTGAGCATGGTGCCATGCACCTGTATTCCCAGCATAGGGGAGGCTGAAAACAGGAAGATCACTACAAGTCTGAGCTGCATAGTGAGACCCTGTACCAAGCACATAAATTGAAAGAAAATATTAAAGATATTAAAGAACACTCATTTCAGTGGGACTATCAGAATAACTAGTAAGAGATAAACACCAAAGAGGTAGAAGGCCAAAACTCTTTGTTGCTGCTAATCAGAAGCAAATTTTATACAAACTCGTGCTGTAATCCTATCAAGGGTCAATGTCCTTGCATGCAGCCTGAATAAAAAGTGAAATCACATCCAAATCTTTTGGCATTGTCCAGAAAGGCACCCAGAATATAGGGGTGAGGGATAAATATGCAATAAAAATGTTAATATATTGCTATATAAGTAAATTTATTAAAATGAACATCAATTATGGTATTTCAAAAGTCCATTTTGTGAATATATTATCAGTGTTTTCTTTCACTTTAAACTGAATCAAACCTTGTAATTTAGCAATTTAAAACAGTTTCCTAATTGCACTATGATAATGAGAAATCCAATCGGCATATAATGTGAAGAGACAACCAACAGACGGGGTGGCATTTATCATCACTTAGCTAGGAATACAAAATACGAAAAATGATCAAATATCAGATGAGATTGGGAGCATCCAGGGTGGCACGGCACAGACTGAGTGGACAGCTATCAAGATATAAACAGGGAGCTGTGTCAGTTATTTTAACTCACTTCTTTTATTTACATTCCATTGAATGTCTGATCTAATTTTATGACTAGTGAGTGGATTTGAATTGTTTCATGAATTACTTTTACTGTAAACTGTTAACTGAAAAAGTATCTGAACAGGTTATCAGAATTATAGCAATAGTAACAAATTTTTGTTATGGTTTTAATTGTTAAATATATCTTACCGTGGCCACATCTTCACAGTACGAGCTTACCTGCCTACCAAAGGCAGGGACGTGGAGAGTGTCACTATATCTATATACTTTGTTTTGTTATTTTCTTCTTCAACAAAATGGTCTTTTCCTTTATCTTTTAGAAGGTTTTATAGCGCAAATTAAATACATTACATAAATGAGCATGACTGTCAATATATGCTGTAAAATTCTAGTTATCAAGTGTCTCTACAATGACATAAATCACATTGTAAGAAGCTGACATTTTTAGTGAAGGAAAGATTCTTATATCTTTGCTGACACAATAAAAATTTAATGAATATGTTCCCAAACATACATATATACAAATAATCTCCTCTGATATTGAATAAAATATAAATTTCACTGATACAATGAATTTTGTTATTCAAGTCAGTTCACAACATTATGAAAAATATTTTATACCCAAATTCATTAAGCATACTTGTAAGTTACTTCTACTTATTTTATATTAAGACCCACATATTAGCCTTGAAAAGTCATAAATAAATAATTTTCACTGTTTGAAAGTACTTGAAAGAACATCAGTAATAAGGTAAGTCTTGGGTGGAAAGGAGCATTCGTGGCACGTCCCCTACTCCTTTAGCCAAGCCACAGTGTATTCCACAATTAGTGGCCGCTAGCATGCCTTCTGTCTGAGTTTACCAAGCATATGAAACTCTATAATCTCATTTCAAAATAAATATTCGATATGATTCATTATGTCAAAGTTTAAAACAAGGCATGACATTAAGTCATATGGGATTAGATTTTTATAGATGGTGGAACTCACTGATTATGGAAATAAGTGATAGAAAATGTTAAACTCTTCCATTTATGAAAAATGCGTATTTCTTCTGTATACTATGCATATACTTTCTGTGCTGACATATTCTTAGAGTGGTGTTTTGAAACATAAGACTGAAATTATGATTTTCTTTTAGTAGAGATATGTAACAAATATGATTCATCAAATATAAGCTAAACACAGTTTAAGATAAAATGACCTTCAATTTTAGCAATATGGTAATATTAAGTTTTATAAAGAATGTTATGAACAATAGTAGAGTAATGTTGAATTATAAGCACAGTAGATTCCACAGAACATGTCTAAAGCATTCCTCCTCGTTCCTGATTCCCTGTGTGTGGCAGGTTTATGTGTAATCTAGGATGCTTATGTGACTGCTTCAGATCAGTATCATGATAATGGTTTACAGAACAAAGCATCAGTCTCAAGTTTCTGCCATGTTAGTGATTGGAAACTCATTTGCATGACCTCATGCTTTGAAATACTGCAATTCTTTTTATTAACACACTGAAGAATTACACGTAAGATGCACATGTAAAGGAAAACACATACTCAAGAAGCTGTGAGTTATGAAAGAAAGATAATGAACTCTCTATGCAACTGTGTAGCTGTAATCTCTTTAGAAGGCAGATCCATGTGAGTCTACTGATGACCAACCCAAAATCCCAACGTGAAGGAACTTTCTCCTGCCTTCGCTGTAGACCCTCATTTCACTCCTGTCAGTACTGGTGCTCCTGCACACCCTTTTCCTCAGCATAGTGAGATCACTGTGGTTGTTGATCTCCACAAGCCCTTTCCCTTGTCCCCAGCTACACCTTACTCAACACATCACTAAGGGTCCCTTGTCTGCCTTTTACTTTTTTTTTTTTTTTTTGCACAAAGACTTCCATTCTTTACTATGACTTTGATGGAACTCTGTAGAATTATTCTTTTCTTTCACACAAAAGCTCACTAGAGAAACTCTCTGAATGAGGCAGTTTTAGAGAAACATTAGCCATTCTGTCAAAGATAGCTTCATGTTAAAATACAACTTGAATGTGAAAAATGAGGTAAAATTTTTAAAGTAAATATCTTGATTTCTGAAAGGTTATCATTTTGGAAAACTAGCACTTGATTTGATTATACCCAAATGATTCAACAAAAAAAAAATTCTAGATAAATATAAACAATATGTTGTGGTTTGTGTCTGGATAACCCACTCCCCAAGCCTCGTGCAATCTTAGGCTGTCTCAGAGGTTAGAGGATCTAGAGCTTAGGATGGATGTGTGTCCAATCCGTGATTGAGGGAATGAGCGCTGCACCCATCGTAGGGCAGGCAGCTTGCACACAGTATGCGGGATAGACAGAGGTTTGTCCTGTCTCCCTCATACTGCTTTTGCTACCTCCTGCTACTGTGGATGGCTGCCCCTTCTCCATGTGCCACCCTGCCCTGCAGCTAGCCAATTATGGACTGAAACCACTTCAAACTGCGAGCCAAGTGTATCTTTTTGCCTTTTTCCTTTGGGTGTTGCATAGTTTGTCTCAGCAATGACAAAAGTAACTAAGATGTAATATAAGTAATATTTTCTCTTCCTGGAAGTCTCACTCCAAAATGAAAGCAGTGGTACAATTTCTGTGCTGGCATTTTTTGAGAGTTGTTCTTGACACACAACACCCAAATGATGGAAATCTTTAAGTAGACACTGTACATAACAGGAGCTGCCTTGGACCGTGGAGTTCATTCTCTTCACTTGGAATGGCTCCACAGCTGTCCAGCTGCATTTTAAGGCTATCAATGCAGGTCTTCCCAATCTACCAAGGGCTCCTACAACAAACATATGCAGAAGGGGTATGTGTCATTTCAGGGGTGGCAATGTCCACTCTTTCCTGTCTTTCCCTTCTATTCTAGCAAAAACACTGAGGTGATCATGTCCAAGGTAGAATCAAGACAACAGGTGACAGCAGGCCACACAGAAGTGGGGCTTTGGAATGACCCCAAGGAAGAAGGCTGTGACACAACCCTTCAAGAATGTTACATGAGGGGCTGGGGAGATGGCTCAGTGGAATAAGCACTTCCCTGGCAAGCACAAAATCCCTGGTTCCGCAAAAAA
>NDGM011044420.1:0-12398 GCA_002564305.1 Octomys mimax | reverse complement strand
AAAAAAAAAAAACCCCTACCATTCTATAGCAATACAACCACTCATGGTTATAGCACAGCAAAATTCCTAACAGTCAAGTATAAACAACCTCGATGTCTGTCAGCAGTTGGATGTGTGAACAAAGTGTGGTGTACATACACAATGTGGAAGCATACATGCCTGGGACCTCAAGGGCACACTGGTGTCCTTCCCAGGGACTCAACCTGTGAGCAGCTGTCAGGCCTTTACAAACGTTTTCACATTCACCAAAATAAATATCTGAAGGCTGCTGATCACCAAGAGCTACAGAGAGGCAGTGTCAGCCTGGATTCTGATTGTCAATTTGTCATTTTGAGATCCTGCCAAAAACTTTTTTTTTCTGTGATGGTTCAAAATAACTGAACTTTTCATGTGTGAAGTGTCTACAAGATAAATAATGCAATCAGACCATGTGCTTCATTTTATAGAATATGTCTAATCAGTGAAAAAGCAATTGACATAAAATTGTTTGGTAAACCTGAACCACACTCTTCCTTCACCTCAATGAGCACCTGCTGTAATCTAAATAGAACTTCATTGTAATAGCAAGACACATCATCATCCAAGTACACTAGACAGATCCTTCCAGAGTTCTGTTAATTACTGCCATTTTTCCTACGTAAGAGGAGAAAATCGAGACTGTGATTTCCAATCCTAGTCATTTAGCTTCTAATCTCTTTCCCACAATTTGGAGCAAATAAAATGTTTGGGCCTTGCTGGTTTCTCCCTTCTTTAGCCTTGGGAAAGGTGGGAGAGGCTGTATTTTTGTAAAGAAACTCTGATAAAAGTATAAGTGCCTTATCATAGGCAACATGGCCAGTGTTTGCCACGGTCTTGTCTCCTACCCGGGTTGCTTGCAGAGACCCACTGCCTCTGCCAAGATGCGCTGGCACTCTTCAAGAAGTCAGGGAGTCAGCCCTGGCTTCATGGGCCTGTGACTGGACGACCACACAGGGCCCCAGCTCAGAGAAAACACCCACGGGGCTGAGCAATCTGTTCCTGCCACTAGGAATTCTTAATAACTTGAATGATTTTTAAATGAAGAGCCGTGCATTTGCATTTTCACTGGGTCCCACAAGTTGCATAGCTGGGCTCAGTTAAGGATGGTGCTTCTGGATGGATCCAAGACCCTGAAGGTAGGGTTCAGAGGGTCCTGCTTTAGGCCTACAGAAGGAAAGACCCGAAAAAGATTCCAAATCAGGTGAATCCATGTGCATGGATGTTTACTTTGTTTTTCTTTTTTTCTTGCAGTAGCAAGGATTGAACTCAGGTCCTTGCACTTGCCAGGCAGGCACTTAGACCACCGTGCTATCTCCCAGGCCCCATCCATGTGCATGGAAAGGAAAAAGAAATTGTTTCACCTTGTCTTCTGGATTCTTAAGATTTGCAATAATGGGATATCAAATTAGTTCCTAACTGGTGAAGAACTATGCCCACAGGCTTTATTTTGTCCAAATCTTGGATCCATAATAAAGGATTATAGTTTTTATTTACTGCATATTAACTTTCTCATCAATTTCTCTTTCAACTCAAGTTTTAATCTATTGTTTTCATCTTATTTTATATTTATCATTGCTTTTCAAATTTTGTTATCAGATATTATTCCTCAGTATGTAATTTGACCTATTTGCCTAAAATTTGACATTATGAAAAAAAAACCCACAACTCACATAGAATTTGTATCACAGGTTTTTCACTCCTCTAATGATTATGGCCTCTGGAATTTTAAAATCAGAAACATTACTCTCCTGTTATCTGGAAATGTTTTTTCCAGTAAGAAGTACTGCTTTCCTCACAGAGTAATGAGACTGAAAATATGATACTTTATCTCTCCTATCATATTTTCCCCAACTCTACAAGAGACAACTGTGTGATGTTTTCATATCCCTGTGTTCATGTCCCACTCCTATCTCATGGGGTTTTAAAATTAACATTCCCCTTACAATATGTTTCCTCCAACTTTTATTTCAAAAAATGTTAAGCCAATCAGAAGAGGTGAAGGGCTACCATACCAACCACCTATACCTCTTTCACCTAGATCCAGTACCAGCTAGCATAGTGTCATTTAAACTGCTATCTTAAGTATTCCCCAAAGTCCTATGTCTTACTGTAACATCTAGAAGGGGTGAATATGACACCACATCAAACCACACCATGCCATTGGTCTGCTGGAACATGCAGCTCATGGTAATCCTAAATCCAGCAACAGTAAAGAATTAAAGAAGATGAGTTTAAAGCAAAATAAGACAATTTATTTGATGGTGAGGGAGTGAAGGGGAGAGAGAGAGACAGAAAGAGAGAGAGAGAGACAAAGAGAGAGAGACAGAGAGAGAGACAGAGACAGAGAGACAGAGACAGAGAGAGACAGAGAGACAGAGAGAGAGAGAGAGATGGAGACAGAGACAGGGACTGAGACTGAGACTGATACTGAGACTGAGACTGACTCTGGACAAGTAGGGAGTATTTGAAAGGGAACTACTCCTGGATTTTTCGTCAGCAGCTCCTTTCATTGGGTTTCTTCTCCCTATGTATGTTCCTGTAATCTAATTGGCTCCCTGGCTGGTTTCAGTCCCCCCCACTTGGATTTCTTCTAGCCATATGACCTTTCCCCATCTGTTGGTGGAGGATAAAATCATGGGTGGGGGTCTTATGGATAAGCAGTTTAGCTTTAAGGTAAGTGAAGGGGATATAGCAATGCTTCTTTAACTCCTGCTCTCTGGGAACTGCCTGGGTTTAGCCTCTTCGCCTCCATCTTTCTGATTGCTCCAGTCTAGCTGCCTTCGTCTTTGTATTTTCTTGAGTCTAATACGTAGAAATCATCTCTAGTAAACTGCCTCTAGCTACTCTCAGGAAGTTACTCCATTAACAAAGCTCGATGAGACCTCACTTCTATCTTTTCCCTACGTACAGGACCCTCGTCTCTATCTTGCAAGCTTGTTTCCATAGGTGACGCTATGGAAGGTGCTGAAGCTTTAAGAAGGGGGCTGAGTGGGAGGTCTTCAGGTCACAGAGGGCCTTTCAAGGGATAAAGGCATCTTGCTCCCTTCCTCTCTCTCCCACTTAGTGGCCAGGGAGTGAGTAGTCTCACTGCCCCCTTGGTTCCCACCCTGATATGACGCCTCACCTTAGGTCTGGAAGCAATGGGGTAGATCCTCATGAACTAGAAACTTGAAAGTTCTGCATCAAAATAATCCCCTTTTCCTCTTTATAAGTTGATGCTAAGGGTACTTCAAACAGCAAAGGAAAACTTTCTTTTTCCTCTTGTTTTCTTTGTCTCTCATCACAGTACCTCCATACTATATATCAATCTTTGTTGAATTATTTGAAAATAGTCAATGCATACAAAGATAATCCTAAATACTTAATACTTATTCTTGTAGATATTTTCTTACTCAACTAGAATACATCACTGTTAAGAAATTAACAATTTAGAATTGATAAAGTAATATCAAATATTTAGCCCTTATAATATTTTCCTAATTGTTCCCAAAGTGTCTTTGTTTCTGAGGTTTCTCCAGTTCTGGAGCAATTAATGACCATGTATTGCTAGTAGACACACTATGTCTTTGAATGAGTTCTCTTGGCTTGTTTTTAAATATTCCATAGTTGACATTTTATTCATACAATGTTCCATGATGTAGATTTGTCTGATCTCAATGTTGTGAAGAGGTTCAGGTTAAACACTCTGACAAGGGCACTACACTACTGATTCTGGGTTATTCCAAGCATCACATTAGGAGGTGCAAAATTTCAGTATCCCACTACTGGTGATAGCAGTTTGACGATTCAGTTAAGATGATATTCATCATATTTATCCATTGTTGAGACAGCACTTATCTTGGCGAGAAAAAGGCACAAGTACATATTCTGGTAATATGCAAAATGCGAAGGTGAAGAACTCCCTGAGGAGAATATACTTAGCACTTACCTTGCTAGGTATGTCAGCAGGTGGGCCAGCAGGTAAATTGTGACCACACAGTGCTTTTATTCCTTGACCTCTGTCCTTGCCTGGATGTCTCTATTCCCATTAATCTGATGTTGAAAAAAATGCTTCCCTAGAACTTCTCTCATATGAACTATACATATCATTTTCCTTTTCTCCAGGAATTAAACACACTTTGACTGGCTGTTGTCACATAATCCTTTTTTTCAGTGTTTATTCCACTATTTACAGCTCTCTCACACTGTAATTAAACATAATTTCTTCCAATATATGTGTGCTTTTCTTCATGCTTTGTGCTTTTAAACTTTATCAGGACACACACCTATGTCTTTTTCCAGGGAACTCCTTTCATTTCCGTAATTGTGTTCTTCTTTTATTTTTAATGTATTTGGTTGTTACAGGATCTCACTACACAGCTTGGACTCATAGTGACACTTCTATTTTCAGCCTCCCCAGTGTTGGGATTACATATGTGCACCACCATGTGTGGACTCTAGCCAGCTCAGCACACTCTAGTGAGGGGGGTTGCTGGTGCAGCATGTGATCTGGGGATCAAACTGTTGTCCCTGCGCTTGCCTAATCTTGCATAAGCAGGCACTTTAGTCTGCTGAGCTCTCTTGCCAGCCCTAAAATTGTGTTCTTGAGTGCAGGGAAATTTATTTTCCACATTCTGTTTCCTTCTGAATTCCTGAAACTCTGTCCCCTCCTTCCTATTACTTCCAAAGCAGGAAATGGAAAAATGTTTGTTTTACTTTCATGGAACAATTTCAGCCTCCTTCATCTTATTTACATGAAATAACTACAGAAACCTAAATTGCAGGGCTACAGAAAAACTTACAGTCACAATAACTTGTCTTTAGGGAGGTGAAAATTTTTCCAATGAGAAACAATTCAGGAAATCTTCCTGAGCTCACAGCTCTCTGTGCAAAGTATATTTAATGAATGAGGCCAGAAAATGGATGTTGCTGCTCTGATGCAACACAGATCTCTCAACTATTTTTAATAACCAGGAGCATTTATTATGTTGGCTTTTTAAAAAATTATTTATTTGTTTGTTTCAGTGTCTGGTATGCAACTTAGACTGGTAGTGGTCCTCCTGTCTTAGCCTCCCCAGTGCTGGGATTACAGGTGTGAGCCACCATGCCCAGTTTTGGTGGACAGTGCAGCATGCACAGGGTTCTGGGACTGGTACAGGTTGTGGTACTGGGGATCAAACCTGGGTCCTTGCACTTGCCAGGCAGGTGCTTAGACAGCCAAGCTACCTTCCCAGCCTAATATTGACTTTTTATACACCCCCACCCAATGCCATGGAAATTCTTTTCCAAAGAAACCTTTATGTATGAGATCTTCCAAGTCCTTGCCAATTCTGGTCCTCTAGCCATATTTGTTTGTTTAAGAGAAGATGAATGACTGAAATGGCCCCTTTGGTACCTGCTGTCATAGTCTTTGATTGCTCTATGGTTAGATACCTGATCCACATGGACAAATGTATCCCTGTCTCTGGAACTTTTAAACTTAGACTAACTTCTCTTGTGTTGGGAACTAGGAAATGAGAAATCAAGTGTTACCATTGCCACATTCATAATATGCAGGAGTCTGATTTACTGGTTGATAATTAACCAATAGGGAGAAACAGAAGCAATAATGGATGTCAAAATATTTTGCAGTTACTCAAACCTCTTTCCACATGCTATGAAAACCTAACCTATCTCCTTGTGGTTTGGTTGTTCAACTCCTCTTTCAAGTACATACATACATAGAGTATCTACATATGTTTAGAGTAAATGCAGTTCTTTACTTTGTGTTTGTAACGCAAAGTTTTAACTATAAAAGTTTTAACTATAAAATAGTTAAAAAATAGTTTTAACTATAAAAGAACTAAAATGTTAATATTCTGAATGATTACCCAGTACACAATAATTGATCAATTGATTTTCATTGGTACCAGGAATCTAACTCAGGTCCTCACACTTGCCAAGGCAGGCACTGTGCCACTGATCTGTACCCTCAGGCCTACACAATAATTTATATGTTTGTGATTGACATTTAAATTGCATCATACTTTTCTAATAATTCAATCTTACCAAGCAAAATGTGTGGTCATCAAGGAATCGCTTACCATTAGAAATATGACCTATGTAATCATTCTACATAAATCTTGCACAATGTAAAAATAATATTGTTCCAGAAATGTAATATAACAATCATTGTTAATTTCCTACCATCTTGTTTTGAAATTCTGTTTTTTTCATTTTTAGTCTCTTTAAAATAAAAAAAAAATATAATACTGTTACAAATATTATCAATACACCTCCCTCAGAAAGCTAGAACAGCGAACTCTTTCAAAACTGAATTCTCACTTCAAGTACTTACCTATTTGCCTTACTTATTTGTACTGAATTGTCTATTAATCTGCACTCCTATCTTCTGAGAACCCACGAGGTTACGAGTACACAGAGATGCACACACCAAATCAGTGTTTCAGTCACTTGCAGGTGATAGCAGGAAAGCAGGAAGTGCATTTGGAGCGAGCTTGCTCAGCATGTATCCAACACAGCTCAGCCTTGTCTGATAACTAAAATGCCTTGTGGGAGAGCTCAGATGGAAGGTGAGAATGAACCCACAGTTGCTCCCCAGAACCCGATGTGTGTCCATCTGAAAAAAAAGGCGAGACAGTTGGGGCTTCCTGGTCACAACACTCATGTGACAGCCCCAGAGGAACATTACAGCTGCCAACACTGAGGCTTACAGATCGTCAAGGAAATAATGCTGTCATAAAAAAATATGCTTTTACCATTTTTATACCTTGGCATCTGTATCCTCTGACAGACCATCTTCCCTGGCTGGGTCTCTGTCTCTCCTCCCCTATTCCACGAGATCAGCTGCCACTGAAGACAAGCTAGGAGGGAAACACCATTCACTGGGCTTCTTTCTTTCCTTTTCCATACAAGATTTTATGGATGAATAGGATTCTAGTGTCTTTTGTGTAAGTGAAAGGAAACCCTGGAATACTTTCACCAGAATGGAGACAGAATCTTAGTACAGTACAAGCCTCTCACTGAAAGCTCTCAGGGAGCCACCAAAGGGCAGGCTGAGCCCACTCAACAGAAAGAACAAGTCAGATCACCTCTGATTTCTGTTACCTCTGGCTTCTGTCACCTCTGGCTTCAGAGACACCACCAAACAGTTTGACCTGAAGCAGCAGACACATGCCCAGGAACTGGCTCAGACTCCAGGTGGTTTGTTACACAGACAGTTTCTTTGCAGATTTCTAGTCTAGGAGACATTTTCTGGGAGAAGAAAAGTCAGGGTCAGCTGGGCACTTGAAAATAAAATAGATTATCTCAAAAGAAACTTTTCTGTCATCTTAGATTTTCCTGGTGGGGGCAGGCAGAGTTTGGGTGAAAGTAACTTGAGAGGGCTGGCCAGATAGCTTAGAGGACTAAAGCACCTACTTAGACAGACACAAGGACCGGGATTCGATCCCCAGCGTGCTGTGCTGGCCCTGCCCCCAGGGTGCACTGACACTTCAATTGAGACTGGGTGTGATGTTGTGCACCTGTAATCCCAGGTCTTGGGAGGCTGAAAACAGGAGGATCACTACAAGTCCAATCTGTGTAGTGAGACCCTGAACACCCTGTACTAAATACATAAAAAGAAAGTAACTTCAGTTTTATCAAATAGTATTTTGATAATTTTATTAAATACAATAAAATTAATGGTTCTTGAGTCCATCAGTATCATGAATATATGGGAAATGGAAAGGTTCAAAAAATTCTAATGTACACTCACTCACACCAGCACACAACTGAATAACTATTTATAACTCTCAAAAACAACTCACTGCTCAGGGCTCCCTTAGCAATCTGTTAGCACTCAACATTGATCACAAATGCTTCCTATTTCTGGAAGCAGACAAGGGTTTTGCAAATTGATAGTTTTTTGCTATCCCCAAAGTACTGAATAAAGCCTTTCTCATAACTAACTGTGCTCTAATAACAACTTGGGGAAAGACAAATGTTTCCAAATAATATATACAGTGCTCCTCGTGTGTATTGGCCCAACTTCAGGCCATATTCAATGTCTAAACAGACTGTGGAGCCTGCACAGAGTTCTAATTTCTATTTTTATCATCTCCTTGTACAATCTTGATTTTATTCTTAACCCTCCTGCCTCCTCACCCCAGAACCAGTCTAAACTTTCTTCAGTTTATCTTACTTTTTTCTTCCAAGAGCCCCCTCAGCTTATACAAACTTCAACCCAACTCTCTTTGGTATATTTTCTACTTTGGCATCTGCACATGCACTGGCCGATGGTTTCCTCATTGTTAGCTGCACCTTCCTCGCACATCAGTTCCCTGTCTACAGTGAATCCCTACTTTCCTCCCTGTCAGATGGCACAGAGATGATTTCTGAGGACATGAGGAAACCATTCAGATATACAGACTTCCAAGTTAAAACCATTCATAGCAACAACAAAAATACAAAGAAACCCAATACCTTTTTTGACTCCCCAGTATCTAGATCTATTTCCCAATTAAAATAAAATAGGAAGTATTATGTGGTGACCTTATCATTGTCTCATGCAATGACGAAGCCAATGAAAGAATGGGTCAAGGACAGGCTTGTATCCATCTGGTGTCCCAACATAATTATAAAAATTGTCCCTTTTCACTCTATTAAAAATAATGTCTCCTCTTTCGTTTTTTTCTCCGAATGCCTTCAGGGCAGGTTAGGCTGGCTTGAGTTGTAGGGATCAAACCACAGCAACCTGAGCCTGACTGCTTTGTTGAAGCAACCTCTTAAAGAACTGAGCTAAGGGGCAGGCCCCCTGTCTCCTCTTTTTCTACAGAATTAAACCAAAACTTATAAAATCACTCCATTCTTGAATAAGTTATTACTAAAAATGACACACTGAAAAATCAATGTACTAATTAACCAATAAAATAGCTAGAAGCTAGTAAACTAAAAGCAAGGCATAAATGCAAGATTTTAAAAACAATAAAGAAAATAAGTAGAAAATAAATATATCTGATAAAAATAAACCTGAAATAGTTTCTGTGGTATGAAAAGAAATTTCACTTATAAAAATCATAAATTCAAATAGGTGAGCAGAACAGAGAAAGTCAAATATCAGAACCCCAAAAAATGTGATGCTACAAGGATCTTGGAGACTTATAGATTTTTCTGAAAAGGAAAATAAAAGTGATTTCTTAGAGAAGAATTTCATGCAAGGTGCAGACTTCTATGGGAGGTGGGGCTGTATTCCCTCCCCAGGTGTGAACAGGACTCTGAGATCCCTTTCTAAAGAACATAGAGAATGGGCAAAATTGTTAACAGAGAAAAAGTGAAGACTGGAATATACCAGCTAATTGTCTCAAATTACAGAAATGACTGTTGCATTAAGACAATTCTTACATGTAGCAAAGCTGAGGTTAATAAAACCATGCCTCTTAAACTACAGGCAACATGATTGCTTTATATTATTAATATTCTTCCTACATCATTTATGCTTTCATATCTCCTGATTTTAGCTCTTTACTTGTGTTCCTTATAAATCTACAAAACCAAAACATAAGCAAAGTATGAGAAATTCCCATGGTGAGTTGCGCGAGAGATGGCCCCAGATGCTTCCTGCATGCACATTTCATCTTAATGTGGGATTTTACAGTTTCTCCAACCAACCATTTGGCTGTTGATTCTCTACCATTTCCCTCCTTGTGGAGTCCAGATGTGACCATTATCTCAGTTTTGCAATAAGACAACACAAATGCAGAGACTTGGAAATATAGGGTTGTCTTTCAAAAAGTCCCAAACTATTTGTTGAACAACAGGAGACCACAGAGGACAGCAACAACCTGTGCCAGCTAAGGTCCCTTCACCCAGATCAGCTAATGAACAACTCATGCGGGTAAAACCACCTTAGACCAACAGCCTCAACATCATGGGCCCAAAAGAGAGAAAAGCACTTGACAAGTCCACGTTACCCTGGAAAATAGCAGTATATTCTTTTAAGCCATTGAATTGTGGCATGGATTCCTATGCCAGAATTAAAGTATCACCTGGTGCAATCACATTCTTCAGTTTTGTACCTCCTCTGAGTCACTCCAAAAAGGCAGAGGGAAGGAGTGTAGCTCAGTGGTAGAGCAAAGCTTAGTGTGCACCATGTCCTAGGTTCAATCCCCAGCACAAGAAAGTTTCAATTATAATTATTCATCTTTTTTTTGCTAGTACTGCTCTTGAAGCGCCACAAGCAGTTCTGTACTACCCCTGTAAGTATACTCATACCCCAGATTCTAGGCTGATTCTAGACCCAAAGTGGTGACCAAAGTCTTAAGGCAACTATGCACATACCCAACATCAACTCTATCTTGACACTGGTTGACCCTTGATTTATGGTGCCTGCTTCTTCTGGTTCACTTCCTCCTTGATTAAATTCATTTGATCAGGTTTGCTAAATCTTCCTTCTGCCAAGAACCTTTGAAGAGGAAGAGAGAAACACAGGGAAACAAGATCATCCCTGCCCGGGGGAGCTCACAGTGTCCAGGGGAGATAAGTCCATCAGGAGGTGGAATGCAAGCAGGAGTGCCTAGGAGAAGGTAGCAATTAACTGGTGCCCCAGTTCCTCAACTCCAAGGAAGCTGCAGCTCTGCTCTCCATGTTGCCCATCTGCCTGCCTTGGCCTCCATTACACTTGCTCTTTGGGTCTTCAAAAGCACCAGCCTCCCTCAGCTTCTGGCGCATCAGAGGCCACAAGTGTCAGTTTGGTTCAAACTTTCAGACTAGGTGTCATGCCTCGCTGCTGCAGCCTAGAGGTGTAACCTATGTCTCCAAGTCTTCCTTCTGGGCTCCCACCCTGTTCTGACTCCGTGGGATGTGCCTAGCCATCTACCTAGCTCCCACGGCCTGTCTGTATTTGTGTCTGCCTCTTTCACTGACAATTCTGGTCCTACCTCAGCTGACTGAAGATCCTGACTGTGAAATTCCTCTACTGGACAACAATGGGTTTTCAAGTTTCTATTGCCACCCCATTCAAAGCTTTCACTATGATATCCCCCTTTCCACTACTTTCTGCATGCCATGCTCTTGCTTTCTCTTCTGAAACACCCCCACTGACCTCAAACTAATTTAACCACTGCAAGAAAATGCAAACCAGAAAGTATAAGGCAACATAAACCAAGAAGCACTGAGCCAGACTACACTGATCAAAATCATATTTGAGAAGGTATTTACATGACAGCATATAATAATTCTAAACCTCATAATAGTCTCAAACCTTTCAGTGTTAAGAAAAACATGGCAGGACCAGCAACATCTCAGGGACACATTCTTCTGGAGGCACGGGAAGAATGACTAACAGGCAGGGAAGGCCTGCTTCTGTTCTGTGTTGTGCCGCCTTTATTACTAAACTTAATGGTGACGCTATGGAACAAGCAGTTGTTAAGTTACTGCTTTTGAATCTCTGTATAATCCCTTCTCTCCTGTGGGTAGCCTAATTAAAACAAAGGCAATAAGCAAAGCCTGAATGGCAAGTAGAATATCTGCTACTAGAGCAAGCAAACAAACAACAGTAACAAGATCTAACAACTGACAAAAGCCAGGTTGCTGTTTAGTCTACAAACCACCTTGAGGGGACATTGTACTCCTGTGCAGAACTCAGAATATTCTGCTGGGGCTCCCTGTGCCCTAGAAACTCCATCATTAATCACCCTTAACCTGCACAGCCTCATTTTTCTCACTGTAGCATGTGTAAATAAAACAAAAACCTTTACTGGAGGCAAATCTAACAGCTACCCATTAAAATGAGATGGCTTGGCCTAAATAAATAGTAAACAGGGCAGCTACAGTTCCGCACGAAATGACAACAATATTTTTGAAACAGCTAAGGTGCTAGTTAGATTATTATTTGGTTGTATTTAATAACTTTAAGTGTTGAATGTAGCTTAGCTCCCCTGAAGCCAATTTAAATTGGGAAGAAAAAAGTCAAGGTTAAAAATGACTTCTTTGTGCATATCGTATGTAACTTCTGCTAATAGTAGAATTAAGAATGGGCCAGAGTTTGGGCATTGGCTACCTGTGAGTCAAGAGGAGAAACAATGAAATGCTTCAGTATTAATAGCAGGAGGGAAGCTATAGCTGGTGGAGATGGCAAGTTCAGCTTGGAGAATAAGCCAGTGAGCAGCTGCTTTGAGAAAGCTAGTAAGACTTGACCTGAATTTCCATTGCTTGGCAAATGACTACCCCCAGTTTCTATGAGTCCTTCTGTTCTATCCCTCCTGTGTCAGATGCATTACTGCTTATGCTCCATTCACCAGCTTCACATGAAATGTTTCAGAGTTACTAATGACGTGGAGACTCACAGCAAGGCAGGACACAGCGCAAGCCACCTTTGTAGCTCCATAGCCACCAGCTTTTTTTTTTTTTAATCACCTGGCCTT
>NDGM011044408.1:0-10158 GCA_002564305.1 Octomys mimax | reverse complement strand
AAAAAAAAAAAAACACATGATTTTCTTACCCCTGGAAATACAAATGCTTGCTATTAAAAACATCATCAAGACCACAAAGAACTCGGTAAGGCTTACCATTCTAAAACTAGATCGCATATGGGTACTAACTACAGAATAAACTATTTTTGCTTCTAACATAGCTTTTTTACCCCATAAAGTGGCCAGTATCATTTAGTGGAAAATGCCTTCACAGTATTTAATAATAGACACGATGTTCCTGTTCACAGTTCATTAACTAGTTCCTGTGTTTAGAAATCACTAAGCACACCACAATTAACTAATATAATGATGAAATATTTATTAGAAACAGACATAGAAGAATAAACAAAGTAAATACAATACAGAATGAATGTACTACACTAAACAATATTTAATATCTTATCATATGTAATTTTGCAATTTGCATGCAGGGTTGTTAATTTTATTTAATAGCAACATTTGATGATATTGAGAGAGGAAGGGATTGCTTTCCTTCACTGACTTAAAACTTATGTCAAATTAGCAAATTGTTAAGCAATTGCAGTTAGCAGTTTATTGGGGTGCATTAAATTTAATATACATAACAAATGAAAACAAATTCAATTTTAAATCCTGAAAAGGAAATGGAGTTTGATTTGTATTTAGTATACTTTTTTAATTTTTTATTTTATGGAAGGGTCTACAGGATTTTAAGTGTCTCACTACTAGATCGAACTAGTGATAGTGATCTGTCTGTTTACAGTCTCCCAAGAGCTAGGACTACAGGCATGAGCCACCATGCCGAGTCTCAGCACAACCTGGGGACGGGGCTGGCATGGTAGGCCAGGGAATCGAAACCCTGAGCCCTGTGCCTGCTTGCAGGTGCTTTAATCTGACGAGCTATTTGGCCAACACTTTGTGTTTACTATTCTTTTCATAGAGCTTTCCATATGATAAATATCTTACGTAGATGCTTAAAAAAACCTTCAAAATTGAGAACACATTATTTAAAAAACCCAAGGAAATACATATTCAATTAATATTTCCTTTTAAAATTATAGGATTTCTTGTTCAAACACCAACTCCGGAGGATTTATGTTTCTGATTTTTAAACATCCTGTTTCTATTATCTTCAGTAAATTATCAGATTGAATTTTAGAAGACAAAACATAGAAATACCAATTGAAGTGAGTAAAATGAAGAAATTGGTACTGGAAATAATAGTTTCTTCAAAGTTATTATATAGCTACAAAGGCACTCAGTAATATTTCTTGTTTGATCTTTAATCCTGTTCTCTAAGCATTTCAAACACTTTCCCAAGGGAGATTAAAGTCACCATGAAGATTCATCAAATGTCTTGGAATGCATTTGAGTAGAGATGTGTAAGCTGGGCAGCCATAGCGCCTTTGGAAAGGCAGAGAGTGGGCCGGCGAGATAGCTCAGAGATCTAAAGCACCTGCTTAGGCATGCTTAGGCAGGTGCAGGGAACCGCTGTTCAATTCCCAGCACCACAAGCTGTCCCGCCTCTGTCCTCAGGGCAGGTTAAGCTGGCCAAAAAAAAAAAAAAGAAAAGAAAGGCAGAGTGTAGAGGCTGATGCATAGGGTACAATGGAGATAGTGCTGCATAAGCCCACTAAGTGGAGATACTTAGTTTGCAGGAAACATAATGTACACCTACCACAAAATTTACCATCTTAGACATTCATAAGTGACGCTGAATGACTTACAGATTCAGTGTCACTAAGGATATTCATGCTTTTACCCAACTATTTCCATCTACCTACAGAATTCTTTTCCTCTTGGAAAACAGGAGCTCTATACTCCATTTACTACTTATGATGACTCTATATATGACAGAATGGCACAAACTGGGTGATTTATAAAGAAAGAAGTTTACTGGGCTTGGGTTTCTAAAGCTGCAAAATTCACAACAAGATGGTTGTGCAGAGTTTGGTCCACTTGCTTAAGGGGCTTTGTAAAGTCCCAAGGTGATGCCTCCAAACACACGTAGGACAAACTGAGTGTCCCGGCTCAAGGCTGTCCTCATCTCAGCAAGCCCGCGTCTGCTGCATCACTGTCTTACGTGCTACTCTTAATCGTGATATGTGGACTTGGGCGGATCCAGGAACTCAATCAGATTAATAAGGCACAGCCAGCTCTCTCTCAATTGCACCCCAAGTGTTGGTGACAGCCACTAAAAAGCTTGCCATATGGGTGGGGAGAAAAAAGAAAGGAAGAAGAAGTCGTGCTTGATTTTAAGAACTCCAGTCTGTATAAACATGAGTGTCCTTTGCTGCTGTTGCTTGGACATTATATCCAGGTCTTCAGTTTCTTCACACTTCCTACATAAATGCGTGATGAGAATTCTTCAGTCAGGATCCTGAACTTCAAGTTTCGACTCGTAGTATGTCCTGGGCACCCCTTGTTCTGTGGGTTTCCCCTTTCTGGGCTGAGCAGCTACTGCAAGCTTCATCCTAACCTCTGATCCATTAAGCTTGTGCAATAAATATGCTTTCATAAATATACATATATTTTCTTTCTATTTATTCATTTCCTCTATAGAAGCCTAACTAATACAGATTTTGTTACTAAGATTGATATTGGAGAAACAGAATTGTAAGGATGAGTTTCTCTGATTGATACAGTGATTCTTGGAGCTGGCTTTTATTTAGTTGGACAGATAGCTTTTTTTATCTAGCTTTCTGATAATATGTGGAGTGCTGAAGTGTGCGAATCAACTAGTTAAAGTAATAAGCAACATGTAGCCATTTTATTATCCTAATCAGCCACTTGTGAGATGAAAGGAATTTAAGAACTCTATATACTTTGAACACTTTTGGAAGAGAATAAATACAATGATGTCGTCACATTAATCTTAGTGCCTTTGACAAACTACTCACTGAATATTATGAACTCAAACTTTCAGGTTCTCAGCTTCAGGAAAGCACAAGTAATGTAAAGTCGCCTTTATTTTATTAGTGTATGTTTGTAATACATAGTGATTGCTTTAATTGTAGGGAACATAGACATAATATATCTTCATTTATTTCTTTCCCTTTTTACCCTCTTCTTTGTCCCCCCTGCATATTTACATCCCTGTCTTATTTTCAAAAGATCTATCACCCTGAATCATATTAAACATATTTATTTTGTTCTTTAAATTGTTTATGTTTTGAATTTCTCACATGAGAAAAAGCATGCTATATTTGTGGTTGTGTTTTTTTTATTTACTTCACTTAACCTTAGGTCTCCAGATAAATCTGCTTTCCTGTAAATCTCTCAACTTTTTTTTTTTTTCCGTTATGGCAGAATCTTACTCCATTGTGTAGGAACACCATAGATTCTTTACCCACTCATCTACTGATGGACACAAAAGCTTCTTCCAAAATCTAGCTATTTTGAGTTGTTCTGCTATAAACATTGGTATGAATGCATTATAGTGATACAATGTCGTTAACTTTTTAGGAACATATTGGAAGAGGAATAGCTAGGTCTAAGAAAATTTCTCCTTTTAGCTTTTTAAAGCACATCTATATTATTTCCATAGTGGTTGTACTAGATTACACTGCCAGCAGTAATGCAGATGTGTTTTATTTTGCCCACAAGCCTTTGTTTTTATTTATTCATAGTAGACATTATTTACAGAGTATATAAGATTGGTATTGATGGAATTTATATTTCTCTAATTCAGAGATGCTGAATAGTTTTTCAAGCAGTATTCACTGACCATTCACACCTATGAGAAATTTTCATTCATTTTAATTGCCCAGTTTTGACTGTATCTTTTATTTTGAGAGTCTATTATTTTCGATATTAGTCTACCTTCAAAGGAATACCTGGTAACAATTTTTTTCCCAATCTGTAGTTTGTCTTTTTACTTTGTTGGTGTTTTACTTTCCTTATAAATCTGTTTAGTTTAATATACTTTCATTTTGGTGATTCATAATCCTATTCCTTGTGTATTTGGATTTTTGTCAAAATATCTTTATCATTGCCTATCTGTTTCAGAATTTTACCTATTTTATATTCCAGTAGATTAAATGATACTGTTTTAATATATAGATCTTTGATTTATTTCACATTTATTTTAGTACCAGGAAATAGATATGGCTCGACATTCAACCTTATATATGATCCACCAAAAGACTACTTGAAATAATCAAATTAAGCAAGATAGCATGATAAAAAGTTAACATGTTTAAATCAATATCATTTCTGTATACCAATAATGAATTCACCAATAAAGAAAACAGGAGCTGGCACCACATGCTGCGCAGGCCCTGCCCCGAGCATGCTGAGCCAACCACCCAGACCTGATGAGGTAGCACATGCCTAGAATCTCAGCACTGAGGAGGCTGAATACGTGAGGAGCACTGAGTCCAAGTCTAAGCTGCAGAGGGAGACCCAAACACATAAAAAAGACAAAATGAAAGGAAAATAATGTTGTTCACATTATCTTCAAGAAAACTTAAATACCTAGACATTAACCTAACCAAAGAGTGAAAAAATTCAAAATGGAAGCCACAGTTTTCTATAAAGATAACTCAAGGAGGAGATCAGAAAATGGAAAGGCATGCAATATTGCTGGATAACAAAAGTCAATATTGTGAAGACAGTTATACTACAAAAATTGATATGCAGACTTACTCCAACACCAATCAAAATAATAGCATCATACCTCTTAAAACTAGAAAAAAATCCAAAAGCTTTGTAGGAAACCAGGAGTGGCCCATGACAGAAAAGAAAACCGGAGCAACAAGAGCAAAGAACAAGATGCCGTCAGCCCAGCTTTCAAGCAATCTTACAGAGCTACAGTGATAAAAAATCTGCATGGTAGCAGCACAGAAAACGCATGTGAACAAATTCTCAAAATGCAGTACGCAGACTTAACTCAAGGCACATTCAGTTGCTTGATCTTTGACAAAGCAAATAAAAATACAGACTAGAGGAAAGCTAGCCTTTTTTAAAACAGTTTTGCTAGCAAAATCAGTCACAAACTATCCAAAGTGGTCCAACTATGTTTTAAAGCAAAATGTTCTTTCTTTTAGCCACATGACTAAAGTTTCCAAAAATAAAAGAATGCTCCTACAGTTAGCTATATTAAGAATAAGTTTAATTTTCAGCCTTGAATGGTGTCATGGTTGACACATCACGTCAACTTGAGGAGATTACAAGTTTAACCAAATGACTCAGCAACTCAGCGTCCTGGGGTGTATTTTGTCTCAGTAATGAGAGAATATAAACAAAAATGATACTTTCACCAGAAAAGAATATGACAATAAATTGGGATGGAGCTATTCAGGAGAAAATTAATGAGGCTGAAGACATTGCACTCCTAAGTTCTGGTTACATTTTAAGAGGACAAGACTTCTTCCCTACCCTTAATGACAGAGGCATCCTCACTCCTACAGGCTATAATGTTAACCTCTCCACTAGTAACTGAGGAAGCAAATCCTCTGTTGCTCATGAAGAAGCTGATGTCCTTCCCTGGTGCAGTTACAAG
Organism: Octomys mimax; assembly: GCA_002564305.1. Lineage (NCBI taxonomy): Eukaryota > Metazoa > Chordata > Mammalia > Rodentia > Octodontidae > Octomys > Octomys mimax. The sequence continues at coordinate 4,676 of NDGM011044408.1, read as the reverse complement.
ACAATCACAGGACCCACCGTCCTTCCCCTCATTACCTCTCAGCCAATAGTCAAATTGTAATTTTAGAAGACTCCTCTTTAAAGGCGTGGTATATACCTGACCCGAGAGAAGCTACACAACACTCCCCAAAAATTTCTTGTGTTTTCTAACCCTTACTAGCAGAGGTCTGGGGAAGTGGTATAAAAGTGAATTGTAAGGTGTGGGATAGTGGTGGAAGAACATAAATCTGAATCAGAGTCCAAATTTCTTCACTTGGCACATTAATCAGACATTCTGGATTTAGTGTCACATTTTATAAAATTGAAAATGTTTTCATAGTTTGCTTGGTTGATTGGGTGAAATATAAATCAAGCAATGGCTCATATTGAATGAACTGCAGATACATGATATCTTGTGCTAAAATTTTGATGATGGTACCCAAAGGCTTAGGAAAAGGGAATGCTTGAGTGGATTAGTCAGGAAAAGCACAATCCTCCACACAGTGAGGGCACATACATTTATTCTTCATTGGGATCTTAAGGAACAGAATTCTGAGGGACGCAATGGCATCACTGGAGAGTTTCACCAGTGCTCTCTGCTTTGTGCATGAATGCAATTGAAACCACTATCACTTGAGAAACTTAAGTGAGACCAGTACAGTTGGGTTCTGGCCTGGCGGGGGAAAAATGGCAGCACTCAGCCAGCTCAGGCAAGGTGGGCGTACGTACTACAATGGGAACAGAAGTAAAGCCATGACTGAAATGCAGTGATTTATGATGAGTTGTAGCCTTGGCTAATTAAGCACGGTGTTCTGGAAGTGAAATAGAAAGCCTACCATACATACTGAATTTATATATGCAGGGAATTTTAAAGCAAAATAAACAAGTATTACCCTCAAAATAGAGGTTCTGGACCCACCACAGAGATGCCAGATTCTAGCTCATTTATAAACCCAGAACTCCTTGAGCAAAAGGGTGTACTATAAAAGCATTACATTGTTCATGTAACTTTCAAAGTTAGAGTCAGAATCTCCATAGGGACCTGTGACCTACTAGCAGGTGTGTTGGCTTAACTAAAGGTGAACTTGCAACACCCAGATGAACTGAATCAGCATATTTCTGGGCATGGAAGTCCCACCTGAGTATCGTTGGCAATACTGTGGAAGAAGAACTGGAGGGAATGACAGGATGCTGTGGATTCTCCTGAAGAAGCTTATCACACTTGTGTTCCTGTTACAAACTCAGCTGTTCTCATTGTTGCAGGAGCTCAGGTCCTCCTGTCACAAAGAATGGCTGAGGTTCTCTGTAGGGGTATGTGGGCATTGCTTCTTAGCTCCAGTGCAGCCCCCTCAGCCTGCTTACACAGATCCTTCATCCCACAGACACAGACCTTCTAGTTTCCACCACTAACCTTTGGGCCTTCCCAGTGCAGATCTTTGGTACAGACTTACATGAGGCCTTGTTGTAGGTGATAAATTGGGCTCTATATTTGACTTTCTGAATGAATATTATAAAGTAATCCAATAGATAATTTGCCACATATTAAATCTATTTCTTTGTAAACACTGACTACAGCAGCAGGATAAGTGTACAGGGATTTCTGGATATTGATTCTGAACTAGTCCTTGTTCCAGAAGATATGAAACATCATTGTGAAACTTTAGTTGGAACAGGAGTCAATGAAAGTCAGATGATAAATTGACTTTAGTCATGGTACTTTACAGTGGTTCCCGTAGGTCTCACAAGCCATTCTGTGGTCATTTCCACAGTCCCAGGATGTATAATTGGGTTACATCTAATAACTTGGCAAAAATACTGTATTGTTTCCAATTTCTATTTTGTGAGGGCTGCTATGGTGTTAAATGTCAAATAGAAACCATTAGAGTTGCCTTTATCTGGGAAAATAGTAAATTAAAGGTAATATAAGATCCTTGGAAGGATTGTAGATACCAGTGCCACCATCAGTCATTTGAAAGGTGAGATAGTTCGTAATATGATCCTATTTAACTCTTTTATTTTTCTTGTGGAGTCAACAGATGAATCCTGGGGAAGGATGGTGGACTAAAGGAAGCTTAATCAAGTGGTGACTCAATTTGCAGATCTTGCACCAGATGCAGGATCCTCGCTTGAGGAGTTTCACACATCTCCTGGTACTTCTTTGCAGCTATTGATGTTGGCAAATGCCTCTTACTTCCATTTCTATTTACAAAGCCCAGCAAAATAATACTTTTCATGGACAAGGCCAGCAGTACACTTTACTATCCTACTTCACATGTAGGATAGTTTTGGTTGGCATGATCTCAATTATCTTTCTTTTCTAAAAGGCATAGTGATGGCATTTTGCTGATCAGACCAAGGGAACATGAGGAAGCATGACAAAACAATTGCATGTTAGAGTATGGGCAAAAAGCTCTGGGAAGATGGCTCAGTAGAATAAGCGCTTCCCTGAGTTCAATCCTGGTCCCGCCACAAAAAAAAAAAAAAAGAAAGAAAGAAAGAAACTAAAACTCAGGGATCCTTTACCTCTGTGAAGTATCTAGGAGTCAAGTTTTTTGGCAGCGTTTTATCCCTTCTAAGATGAAGGATAAGTTTTTTTACCTGAACCCTCCTACAATAAAAAAGAGGCATAGTTTCTAGAGGAACTATTTGGAATTTAGATGTAGCATATTTCTCATCATCATTTGTTACTTCAGCCCATTTACTAGAACATTAGGAATGCTGCTAGCTCCGAGTGCTGCTCAGAGCAGTAGGAAAATCTACACCAGCCAGGTTCAGGCTGTATGTACACTTGGGTCATATGATCCAGCAGATGATATTTGAGGTATCAGTGGCATACAGCAGCACTATTGGTGACCTGAGACAGGCTCCCATAGCTGGATAACAGAAGAGACCTTTAGAACTTGCAGCAAGGCCGTACCACCTTCCACAGACATCTGTTCTCCCTTTTAGAAACACCTTCTGGCCAAACATTGATCTTTAGTGGAAAAGGAGATCTTGACTACGAGAAACCATGCTACCATGCAACCTGAGCATTCCATCATGAACTCAGGACAATCTGATTCAGCAAATTATAAATTTGATTGCATGTGTGTGTCAATAGTCCATCACCAAATGGAAGACAAACATAAGTAATTGGACCTGAGAAGTCCTAGAAGTCACAAGTAAGTCACATGAAGAACTGGCCCATCTGCCCATGGTTTCTATGCCTGATATTTTGCATTCTGGCCCTTGCCACATACCTATAGTGTCATGGAGTAATAAGTACAATCATTTGAAAACAGATAAAATATTGAGGTCTCATTTACACATAGCTTTGTATATGCAGGCACTACACAAAAAATACATAACTTTAGTACAATGCCCTTGAAAAACAGTGATGAATGGAAATATTCACAGTAGAGAGAATGTCAGGAAGTTCACCTGATTGCAAGCTTGAAAAACACCCAAATGTTTGCTAGTATATTTCTTCCTGGACTTTAGTCAGTGGTGTGACTGGATAGTCAAGGGCTCGGAAGAAAAGTGGCTGGAAGATTGATGCCAAAGACATTTGGCAAAGAAATACACGGCCAGATGTCTCTATATAGTCAAAAGAATATGGAAGTACTTGTATTCCACATAAATGCTTAGCAGAAAGTGACAGTAGAAGATGGATAATGAAATGGCAAGGATGACCATTCTGTAGATAGCAATCAGTGTCTTCCCTCAGCCATCCTTGTCACTGCCCAATAAGCTCAAGAATAAAATGGGCCTGTGGCAGATGGTGTTCATGCATGGAATCAGCAACATGGAATTCCATTCACCAAAGCTGACCTGGCTTCTGTGACTGATGAGCACCCAGGCTGCCAGTACCAGGTCCTGACATGGCATCATCCCCGAAGGTAATGAGTCTACAACTTGGTGACAGGTTGATATTGTATCACTTCTACCACAGAAAGCTTAGCATTTTGTCTTTTTGAGAACAGGAATTTGTTCTCAGATAAATGCTTTTCTGCCAATAATGCTTCTTTCCAAACTACTGTCCATGGATTTATGAAATGCCACACCTACCATCATGGTATTCTGAATAGCATAACTTCTCATCAAGAAATGCACATTAGGCCAAAGAAGTGAGGCAATATGCTTGTACTCTTAGAATTTACTGTGTTCCTCAGTATCCAAAAAGATCCACATTGACAGGGCAATGGAATGGTCTTTTGAAGGTGCAGTAGCTATGTGGTAATACTTCTCAGGACTGGTTCTCAAAAAGCTGTATATGCTGTAGACATGCTACTTTTCTCCCAAAGCTATAAATCATGGATCCAGAGTTTTTAAAAATAGCTTTATTGAGAAACAAATAGCAATGAGACAGTTTCAAAACCAATTAGTAGGACAGTTCCAATAATTAATACATTGCATTTTTTTGTCTTCATAGTGGTTATTCATAGTACAAGACGCAGACATGATATCCTGTCTACAAACACTATTAGTAAAAATCTTTCTATTCATTGACAGCAAGTAGCTGTATATCTATCCTAACTATTTTGAATATGCAGATACAAAATGGTCCTTCATTTATTTATTTATTTATTTATTTATTTATTACTTATCCAAGACCTTTCTTTTGTTTTTTTCTCAGACATTCGTCCTTCCATACATTTTTTTTTTTCAAGTTCATGAATTTCAATTTTTTTTTTTCTTCTTTCAGCGGTTTATTCAGGA
>NDGM011044398.1:0-12735 GCA_002564305.1 Octomys mimax | reverse complement strand
CTCAGACTGGTAATGATCCTCCTGTTTTCAGCCTTCCCAGCACTGGGATTACAAGGTTGCACCACCACGCCTAGTCTTGGTGGCCGGCTTAGCGTGCCCAGGGGCAGGGCCAGCGCAGCATGCAGTACTGGGGATTGAACTGAGGTCCCTGCGCTTACCTAAGCAGGCACTTAGTCCTCTGAGCTATCTTGCCACCCCTTGTAATTGGTTTTTAATGTAAACATTCACTGTATCTCTCCATCACCCCTCATAGTATGATCTGGAGGCCCCCGAGACCCTGTGTTCAAGGGTTGGTCCCCGCCTGCCACATGGGGAAGGTGGAAGCTCTGGGCTGAGGCCAGGTCCTGGGACCTGTGTCTGTGGAGGGCCTTGTGGACCCTGCTGTCTTCCTGTTTCCCTCTCACATCCTGCCCTGAGGTGACTGGTGGTGCATCCATACACTTCTACCACAGTGAGTTGCCCAAGACCCCACACAGCAGGGCCCATCAGTCAGAGACCAGGATCCCTGGCACCACATCCAAAGAAATCCCGCTTCTTTCACAGCTCCCCTGAGCATCAGTCACAGTGGTAGGAAGACATGCCTACTTGGGTACTCATACACAGGGCCAGAACTTCAGGGGGACAGTGTATCTTTAAACCTCAGTCCACGAAGCTATCACTTGAGACACACCTTGTGCCTCTGGATCCCATAACTGCCTTCCACTCACAGCTTGGACACACAGCATGGGCCGTTCAGGGAGTCCTTGGCATGGCCTGGAGCAGGACTACCCCAACCCTGTCCTTCCAGTGCCTTGTCCCGAGTCCTCTGTGCACCTGCCCTGCCAGAGGTAGCCATGGGGAACAGCTGCTTCCTAATGCCCCCCCACCCACACAAATGCCACCATCGGGCACTCACGAGACAAGGGTCAGCTCTCCTGGACACAGACCCACAAATGTCAGCACCCACTGCACCCCGGCTCTGCCTGCTGGAGTCACCATGGGCTGCCAGGGGTGCATGCGTCCTGGAACACCTCCCAGCCCCCTCAGAGCCTCTGATCCTCCCACCATGCCATTTTCTAACCAGTCACTCTCAGGAGCATATAGATCTACTCATATGAGAGTTGGGGAGCTCCCTGACTCCCTCAGTGCCCTTGTACCATGTAAAAGACCTGGAGGGGGGCAGTTGGCTTGCCTGAATAGACTATGGGGACACAGGAGCCTCCTGCTCTCTCCTGTGAATACTGCACCCCAGCTGCAGGACCCTGGGGCCGATGGTATCAGGGCAACCGCACTCACACTGTACAGGGCATTTGATCATCTGTTGGTGAGGCCACCTAATTTTGGTCCAATCAACCCACTGTGGAGGAAGGAGGATTTGGCGGGCTCCAGCTGAGGCCCAGAGGCCCACACACAGCTTCCCTACATTCAAAACCATCCCAAAAAGAAGACCCAGAGGTGACAGGAAGTGGATCCCATGCCTGCCTCCAATTCACAGCTTGGACTGCACTGGCCTCCGTGAAACTATGGCTGGCAGCTTGCTTGCCTGTGCAGCCCTGGGAGCCTCACAGAAAGCTTGCATGCTGGCCCTAGTCAGAGTAAAGAGTGCAGGCCACCCTGGAGGGTTGCGGGGTCGCCTTGGCGAGGGCCTCATGGTGTTGGAACCATAGCCTCCCACAGAGAAGGGGCTGGCAGTGTATGAACGGTCCCCCCCAGGTTTCCCCCCCTTCCCACGGCCCTGTAGATGAACCTGATTCACTATCCCGTGCAGATCCTGTCAAAAGAGCTGCCCACTGCCTGCCACCTGTCAGCAGTTTAGAGGACGTCGGACATCTGCCCCTTGCCATAAATTGTTTAGCTTCTCTACTTCAAACTTTTCTGCTGGGTAAATAGGGATCACACTGGTAGAGTGTGTGTGTGTGTGTGTGTGTGTGTGTGTGTGACGGAGAAGTTGTTTCTTTGTTTTTCTGATACTAGAGATGGAGCTCAGGGCCTTAACACTGAGCTACATCTCCAGTTGTTTGTTTGCTTGTTTAATTTTATTTTGAGATAGGGTCTTGCTCAGTCACAAAGTTGCTGAGCGTCTTGGCCTTGGAATCCTCCAGCCTCAGCACTCCAGACTGCTAGGATCACCAGCCTACGCCACCACACCCGGCTGGTTGGTACTTTTAAAGCCTTAGCAGCCACCCCTGGGCTTCAGCATCCTCTGGGCCAGTGCAGGTGCTTTCAGAGGGCGAGCAGGAAGGTTTTAGTGGTGAGTGTGGCCGTGAGGGTGCCATCTGTTCATATAGATCACTTACGATGACTATGCAGGCCAGGGTGGAGGTGCTCAGCTGCCAGAAGTGACATCAGAGGACACCATCCACGGGAGCCGCCCTCCCCAGCTCTGCCTGTGCACTCTGCTGAGAAGCTGGCTGCTGAGGTGGTGCCATAACTAGCCAACCAAGCGACTCGCATCCAGGCTAGAGCTCGCACCGATGGCCTCCGAGGATGCTGACACTCTGCATCCTAGGAAGGCTCACAGGAAGGCACTGGTGATCTGGGATGGGATCCACAGCATCTGTTGGGCGAGGATGTGCAGAAAGGTTCCACGCGGCCGGAGTGCGGGTCCGGGGCACAGTGTGCTGCTGCTACCCAGCTTCTGACCGTCCCTGCTGTCCTCACCTGCAGATTCTGCTCTCCAGAACCTGAGAAATGTCTTAAGGCCGTGGCCTTGTCGAGAATGGAGTCGGGAAGTCGGACGGGCGCCATCGCTCGGCCCTGCACCTGCCAGCGCAGCTCCCTGGCTCCAGGCCTCCGAGGACGCGTAGCAGCCAGGGTCCTGGGCCCTGCGCACACGGGCCAAGGCCCAGCTCAGAGGCCTGGACAAGCTTCTCGACACTTCTGTGCTTGCACTTCCTCCTCTGTAAAATGAGAATAATATTGCTGCTTGATAGAGTTGCTGAGTTTTAAGTGATTGAAAGCCTGATGCATGCAGATCTGAGGAGGAAGGGAACAGTATGCCTTTTCTCCTTAGTAATATCAGTCTGTCAGTTAAAGATCAGTTGCTGAGTGCCCGAAATATACAACTACTAGAAAGATGCTCTTTCTTAAAAGGTAGATGTGTACAGCATGCTGTGTGCCACCTCAATGAGCTCCAGGAGTCGGGCAGGCAGTGCAGTATCCCTGGGCTTAAACCCTGCCTCCGCCACTTCTTGCTCCGGCCTCGTCCCTCCTCAGTGAGTGTCCTGAAGCCTGGGTTTCCTTTGTCCATAGGCTGGGGGTGCTAGGAGGGCTTGAGTAGGCTGCTTGAGATGGGAGGCACACAGCCAGAGCTCAGAGGTCACCCACTGGTGTCCCAGGCACTGCGTGAGGCCAGCCACGTGCCGGGCAGGGCTCAGGGCCCACACCACACCGGCCAGTGACTGACAGATTCAAATGCCCAGCTCTTATCAGGAAAACCCCACAGAAAGCAGAACATTCGGGGACCCAAACAGGTAAATTGCTACTTAGGAAGAAACTGAAAACCCCCATAAAGGCAAACAGCAGCATGTCATGGGTGGGCGCTGGCCCACCTGCAGCCTGCTGAGCCCCACAGGGCACCCATCACCACACCACACCCTGGGCCCAGTCCCAGCCCAGTGGCTGCACCTGCCTGCCATGTGGAAGGCTCGGGCTGCCGCGGCCCCGTCTCCCCTTCAGGAGGGAGCAGGTGGGTGCTGAGCTCCAGCAGCAGGGGGCACAGTGCCCAGGCAGGGGGCACATACAGGGCTCAGCTCCTCTTCATGGTGGATTTGGCCTCCACCCGTGCCCTCCGCATGCTCTTTGGGACCTTCCGTGGGGCCTACAGCAGGTGACATTGCTTCTGGCTCTTGCCTCATCTCAGTCCCCCTGCCACCTATCTCTTACAGCCCTTCCTGTGCCTTTGTCAGTCAGTCTCCATCTTCTGGGATGAAGTCTGTACCCAAACACTGTAGCTCTGGCTGCTGTAACTGGCAAGCAGCCCTGCGAGGGGCAGGAACGGGGAGCGCCCCAGCCCAACACACGCCTGCCCGGCTCTGCACACAGGGCTGCTGGCACGGGCAGGCTGGCTGTCCGTCTCTCCCTCTTCAGTGCCCATCCTGAACCAGTCAGCAGTGGCTGGGACAACATCCAGGAGTCTTGGTCACTTTCTTTCAGGGTAGCCCATCAAGGACAGGCCTGCCAGCGGCCCCTCTGCTCCTGACCACCATAGGGATACCAGGCACGTGCAGCCCAAGCAGTGGCCACTGGCCTTTCCGGGAACAGAGTGGAGAAATGCCACCACTCCCCTCCTGCAGTTCCGCTCTGCTTGCTCCCCAACAGATGACAACAGAGATGGAGCATATGGCCCCAAAGTCACCAGGCATTCTGGGAAAGTGACACTGTGTTACCCCAGGCTCCGGGGGAGGGGCCATGGCTCCTGAGCACAGCTTCTCCCTTTGTTCTTTAGAAGGGCAGAAGGTCGCTTCTGCTGAGCGTCCAGAAAGGAAGTGTGTACACATGGCCTCCATGCAGAGGACTTCCTGTCACCAGGCAGCCATTAGAGAAGGCGGCACAGGGCGGCTGCGCACATAGGAGAATAAAGTACTCCTGCACTGCCCCCTCCCTGGCTTCCTGCTCCCTCCAGGACCTGCAGCTCTGTCCCCAGGGTGCCATGAGAAGCCCTAGGATGTACCCAGCCTGGCTTCTCCAGACACTCTACTCATAGCATATGCTTTCCTGCTATCCCATGTCCCTAAGGCCCTTTCTCCACCCCACCCCAGCTCCATCCATCAAGCAGTGTGAGGAGCAGGGCATCTGCAAAGGACAGGAGGCCTGGGCATTCTTCATTCCCTAGAGGTATCTTGAGCCTGAGGTGGGGTCCAGCTGGGCCATGCAGCCCCTTTCCCTGCCCTGGCCTTGTTCTCCGAGCCCCTGCAGGTGCTGGGGGCACCACTTTCTCTGCCATGGGCAGAAAACATGAGGAGCTCATTGCTGCTGTGCACTTTGAGCAAGTTCTAGGGCCAGTGCTGGCCAAGGACAGGCCGTGGGGCAGGGGCAGCAGGAAGCCCATCCCCTACTCCAGCTCCTGGCTCCCCAGGGTTCCCATGTAGGCCACAGAGGTTTTTGTGGGGAGCCATCAGGTATAAATTGTGTAACCAAGAAGGATGAGAAGGCTTCTCAGTGTCCCTTGGCCTCAGCCCTGTGGCAGGCAATGCTCTGGCTGTGTCTGCTGGCTTCTGGCTTCACTAGGCTCTGGGAGGCCCTGCGTGTGGTGTAGATCACTCAGTGGGGAGGGGACTGGCTAAATATAACTTGGGCCAACTGTGGGCTAAGTAGGTTAGAGCTGAGGCAGCGCCAGGCCCAGGTGAGCTCAGCGCTCCATGCCATGCTGATTGCTGTAGAGAGGAGCTGCAGACAAGGCAGGGACACAAAGGCATGGGCAGAGCCTCTGACCAGATGACTCTTTGGTCCCCCAGCAGCCACTGGCCTAGAAAGTAGTTGGTCACACAGGGGTCAAGCTCCAGCCTGAGCTGATGGCCAGGAAGCGTGGCTTTGGGTCACGCAAGGAGTGTGCAGCACTTGGCAGCGGGGCACAGTGCTGTCTCCCAGCTGGCTGTGGGCAGGCCAGTGCCCAGTCTTGGACCTCAGTAACCTAGGATGGGAAGGTAGAACAGATGCTGCCTTCCCCCTCCCAGGATTACTGAGAAACAACACCCAGCTCCAGGCTGAGCGAGAGCCTTGGAAAGAGACTGACAAACAAGCCTGGGGCTGATGTCACCCTGTTCTTCTTCCCACAGGGCCACCCGTTCATCGTGCAGTTCAATGACGGAAACACCACTGTGGTGTCCATGTGGGTGTGCAGGGCACTGGAGGAGAGGCGCAGCCAGCAGGGGCCCCCATGAGGCCACCCAGGGAAGTCCAGAACTGGTCACCCAGGGGACACCACCCAAAGGCCCTCTGCATTCGCTGCCAGCACCAGAAGAGCTTCACTGGCCCAGCCCTTCGCACTCGCCTTCACCCTACAGTGGATAGCCCTGTCTGGGCACCCTCCGGGGTACATCTCCTACCTGGCAGTCCTCACGCCTGTCCTGAGCACCGAGTCCAGCAGGCTGGGTCAGCCCAAGTGGCCGGGGGAAGTGCCCTGGCCCCTGCTCCCCTTGTACTAACACTGCTCTGTAAAGGTCAGGCCCTGTGGGCAGCACCGGTGGAATAAAGCGTTGCCGCCTTGGGCATCTCCCCACAGCCAAGTGTTCAGTGCATCCGGTGGCCAGGCGGGGTCTCCACATGAGCAGGGCCTCTGGGACAGGTTTGCCACCCAGGCATCTGATGGCACCAGCATGCTCCCCAGTTAGATGTCTTGGTTACTTTTGATTTGTTGCTGGGACAAAATACCCAACACCCAAAATTTAGGAAAGAAAGGTTTATTTAGCTCATAGTTAGTGGAGGCTTCAGTCCATACTCAGCTGACTCCTAGGCAGAGCGGCACATGGCAGAGAGCAGTTCATGGCAGCAGAAAACAGCAAAGAACAAAGGGAAGGACAGCAGCTGCGGGTCCTAACCAGCCTCTCTCCCCTGCTTATATTATAAACAAGCTACCCTGGGCTGGGGTGTAGAACTCACACAGTGTCCGTGCTCTCCTCCTGCACAGGATGAGGATGTTTACAAACTAAGAATCCTGGCTCTCTGCTGAGTCAATTAAACTTCTAAACTTTTCAAGCTGACATGATGTGTCAACCAGTATAAATGCTGAGGCCCAGAGCCCAACCCTGGTGGCGGGCAAGGAGCAGGGCCTGTGGTGGCAGTAGCAGAGCCGGGCACACAGCCCAGATGCCCGCCCACATAGTACACGGTGACACCAGCACTGACCTGGCCCCACAGCTGAGGAGGAGCCAGAGACCGAGGCAAGAACCACGTGAGCTGAGAGGCCCTCATCCATCCACTGCACAGCTGGCCACTGGTGCCTGTGCCGGCGGTGCTCCACCCCACTGGGCCTCCTTCCCTGGGCCATTCTCAGCTGCCTCCACTCTCTGCACATGTCCATCCACCACCACACAGGTAAGTGTGGCCACCCACGTCAGAGCTTGGAACCTAGGCCAACTCTAGCCTCACCCCCTCCCTGGGATCATCAGCATCTCCTGCCCACCCCCCAGGGCCCACACCTCAGTGCCCAGGCTGGGCCTTGGGCTCAACCTAGACCCTCAGGCCTGTGAGGCCCTTGCATGAACCTCCCCCTTTCTCACCTATATCAGGACCACCCTGAGCTCCTCCGTCCTCACCTTCAGCAGACTGGTGCCACCCTGCTCCATGACAGCCTGGACCCCCCACCAGTTTCCAGCCCTGCCCTTTGCAGGGCAGCAGAGGAGGAACCTGCTAATGATAAGGCACATCCAGCCAGGCAATGATGCACATCTGTCATCTCAGCCCCTGGGAGGCTGAGGCAGGAGGGCTGCAAGTGCAACCCCAGGAGTACCTACAGGGTTCCCACAGCCACACTGGACAACCATAGCCCCCCACCCCTGCTCTGGGATTTGGGGTCCTTGTTGTACCATTTTCCCCATGTCACAAGCCAATAGTTTACTCCCTGTTGTCTCTGTGATACATCAGAAGAGAAGCTGCGTGAGGGCAGAGAGCCCAGTCCATCACAGGGCAGGCATCCGGGTGTGAAGGACACCAGTGTTGGGTGGCCCATGGCCACCACAGGGGAGCTGGCCTTCCTCTCTGTGCCAGCCCAGTGCTCCAGGCAGGGCCACCCTCCCGTGAGGCATCACTTGGCTTTGAGGACAGAGTCCCCTGCCCTGGCTCTTGCCATTTCACTGGCCTGGAAGCCCACAGGCACACGTGGCCGGCTTGCCTGGGAAGAGCAGCCCACCCCCTAGAAAGCAAGCCAGCTGCCTCCCAGCTCATCCCTGTTTGGAGAACTAGGCGGCCCAAATCCTGGGAGCCAGGGAAAATGAGCAGGTCTCCCACGGCAGGCCCAGGACTCCAATCCCAGCTCCTTCAGTCAGCAGGTCGTGGTGGCGGTGTTGTTCTGCCCAGTTTACAGATGGAGAAACAGACATAGAGGCAGAATAGCCTACCCAAGGTGCCACCACCAGCGGTTAGGAGGGCACCCCAGAGTCCTGGGGCTCCGCCAGCCCCCAACCCAGAACAGCCAGCACCTGCATGCACGCACACAGTCCTGTTCACAACTTCAGGGGCCTGGGGCCTCTGAGGCCCACACCCTCCTCCCTCCACATTGACATTACCCGTTTTGGGGTGGCCCCCAGCATACAAGCACACCCTTGGTCTGAAGCAGGAAGATGGGGGGGGCTGGGTGCCCCTGGGCAGCTCCTGCACAAACCCCTGTGGCTGGAGGCAGGACCCCTTCAGCCTGTCGAGGTGCAGTCAAGCCCAAGGCTAAGCTGCCCTGGTGCACAGAGGCCATAGGTCACAGGCCCAGAGCCCTATGGGTGGAAATGAGCTCCGCCCTGGGCTGGAATGCCGCCCCACACTCACCCAGGCTCAGTACTTCCTGACCTCTTGGGCCCCTTTAGGTAGCTCCTTTATTCCCTTCTCTGGGTACGACACAGTCCTTCTAGGGTCGGGAGCATCTGATTCATTTCCAGACCCAAGACCTGGCCCAGGCCAGCACGCCAAGGCTCTGAGGGGCAGGGGATGGGGAATGAGACCCCAAGTGGAGCCCCTTGGGACAGCCTCTGGGCTCCAGGACTTCTCACTCCCCTACTATCCATCACTCCAGCCTCAGTGACGCCTCAGCCACCAGATTCACAGGCCAGTGAGAGGAACATTTCCAGGACAGGGTGGGCCAGAGTCTTGGCCTGGAAGCAAGGAGGTCTCCTCAGTATATGGGCCTACTGGGCCTAGTGGTAGAATCCTGTAATCCCAGTGCTCTGGGAGGCTGAGGCAGGAGGATGCCAAAATTAAGCACAGCCTGAATAAGGATTTAGCAAGACCTTGTCTCAAGCTATTAAAAAAGGAGAATGCAAAGGCCCTGAGGTTAATGCCTAGTACCACCAAGGAAAAAAAAAAAGCCACCGTCCCTCCCTTCTTCCATATTCCATCTTAGGTACTCAAAATCCCAGGGACTGGGATCTTCCAAGAACAGCAGAGGGAAGGAAAATAGGATCCTCACTCCAAGTCCTGTGATCCAAGGCAGTGTGACCTGGAGTCCCCCCGTGAGACCCAGCCTGGTCAGGCCGCAGCACTGCTCAATGGCATACCCAGGCTGAAGGTGCCCTGCCAGAGCCCAGGGCCCTTGAGTCTGTACCAGGCCCAAAGACCTAGGTCTTTGTGGGGAGACAAGCGTCCGGACCCCTAGACACTCAGGCTGCAGATCTGAGAATGAGGATGAAGCCTGTGGACAGTGCAGGGCATGCAGGCTGGTGTCTCCCCAGACCACTGCGACCTGTCCCGGGGGAGACTGTGATGCCATCTCAAAAATGTCACTGACTGCCACCCAAGCTCCCCCTTGGAGTCCAGCCTTCAGCTAAGTCTGGTCTCCTTTAGAACAGGAGCCTGTGTCCCCAGTCGCAGCCATGTCAGTGAGAAAAAGGAGTGCAAGGGGGGCTGTGGGGAGAAGAATGAGACCCCTACATCCTGGCATGGGGAGGGGGCAGGATGAGCCAGCAGAGCCCAGGCTTCACTCATAATGACAAACTTTCTGCTGAACAACTACAAATAGTCCCTGTGACTTTGGACAGAGTCTGAGAAAGCCTCGGCCTCCTCCCTTAGTGGTATCATTTGTCTTGTTTTGAAGGCACGAGATTGCAGGCAAGAACTTAGAGACCAAAGTTTGTCTTAATTGCTGCCTCTCTGGCAGATAACAGCACAATGAACGAGTCGATGGGGCTGAGCCCTCCAGGTCCTTCTTCTAAAGTGAGACAAATGTCCCTCCTTTGAGCCCAACAGTCCATCGGCAGCTCTTGTCATTTATTCATCTCCCTAACCGTTTGCATTAACTTGCAAAGGATAAAAAGTCTCCCTGCCCGCAGACTCAGTTACAAACAGCCAGTCAGACTGTGGGCGCTGGTCCTGCCTAGGGATCCGCGGTGACACAGGAAGAGCAGCAGAGGGAAACGACGCTGGTGGCAGGATGACATTCCGAAAAAGAAAACAAACCACTGGCCGTGTGGTGCACCCTCAGCCCGCTGTCCCCTGGCCTGCCTGTGCCCCTTCGCAGACCAGGACAGAGCGGTCACTGCCCGCCGCCCACCGTGTGCCCACCGCAGAGCCCACACCCTGCTCCCTCTGTACCTCTGAGCCACCCCCACCCCCACCCGTCCGCCTGCGACCCTTCTCTGGCTGTCCTCTGCCTCCCACCCAGTTCCTGCCAGTGCTCCAGGCCCTGACTGGAATGCGGTTCCTCTGAGGAGCCCCCCTCTCCTGGCCCCATGGTCCAGGACCCCGCCTCGGCGCACCCCAGCACACCTGACTGGCTGAGCCCTTCTCTCCTTACCTCATCTGTCTATGGCAGCAGCTGGCCAGGGGCTCAAGAGAGGCTGGAGAGAGGACACAGGAGGGCAGGAGACCCAGGCTCCAGCCACATCTGTCACTGTCCCTCAAGCCTCCAGCCATCTGGGAAGTCACTTTTTTTTTGTTTGTTTGTTTTGTTTTGAGACAGGATCTTGCTGTGCAGTCCAGGCTGGCCTTGGACTCATGACAATCTTCCTGCCTCAGCCTCCTGAGTGCTGGGAGTACAAGTGTGCTGTACCATGCCTGACTAGGAAGAGACACTTCTAACACACAAACCCTGCAGCAAGGAAATCACGGCTGTCCTTTAATTTTCTCTCTGCTGGCCCACCTCGTTTCACATATAATACAATGAACATGAATTGTTTTGTAATAAAATGTTTTTAAAATATTTTAAGCCAGCCATGGTGACATATGGCATCAATCTCAGCACTTGGGAGGCTGAGGCAGGAGGATCGCAAGTCTGAGGCCAGCCCGGGCTACATAGTAAGACTCTGCCTCAGAAAAACCAAAAATAAATCAATTTTTCTCTGAGTTAGAAGCACTCAGGATGGCAGTGGGAGAGGCAGGATTCAACTGAATCTTCTGACCCCAAATCTGCTGTCCCACGGCCTCCTGGATCCCTTCTTGCCAATTCCATGGGGAGACAAAGAGAATAGACCCAGGAAGGATGTGGACTTGGAGCCACACAGACCTGGATCGGAGCTTTGCTCACCTGACTCATTGTATGACCCTGGGAGGGACACTTCCCCTCTCTGGGCCTCAGTTTCCCCACTGGTGGGAGGTAATAACACTGTGGAAGTGGCTGATGTCATTGTTCATTATCACCGCTGCTGTGACAAGCACAAGACACTTGAAGGGGGAGGTTCCCCCCTTCCCATTTTGCCCGTAACACACACAGACCCACACAGCTGGTGCCCACCACTCCCACCTTTTCCTCCCCTCCCCAGAAAGGCCCCCAGCCTCCTTCCTTGCCCCCCTCCATGTTTCCAAAACAACGGACCCCCTTTGTTTTCACTACAGGCAAAGCCACTTAGAAGCTCAGACCCTCAGGGCTGAAGTGGGCATGCTGGCATCCTAAGAGTCTCGGGAGAAGTGACCAGGTGGTGTCAGAGCCTAGCACAGAGCCTGGTGCACAGGGGTGTCCCTTCACAGGCACCCTCCTGCCATCACTGCTACTCCCATCTTCACTTCCCTCTCTGTCCCCCTCACCCTGCCTTATGTCTTCTTCAGAGCAGTTGTCACCCCTTGATACTAGTGTAATCTTTCCTGTTCTTCTCCCTGCTGCAATGGGAAGACCTTGCTTGCCGGGACCCCACCTGTGTCTCCCGCTCCTGTAACACAAGGGCTGCTGAGTGAATACTGGTGGGCCAGTGAGGGCACTGGCACCAGCCTGGGGTGCTGCTGAGGCCCTGGGGGAGGCCCTTGGCCCAGCTAGGACACCCAGTTGCTCACTAGAAACCCCAGCAAGACGTGCACCATCTCTCCTGGGGACAGGAGGAAAGTCATTTCTCCACAGCAGAAAAGCCAGCATTACCAAGCAATGTAATGATGAAAATAATCTTCAATAAACGGTCCTGAGGCAACTGGATATGAGTGGAAAGATAACTCACATAGTAAGAGAAGACATTTGCAAGCCATATATCTGCTAAAGGACTCAGATCTAGAATATTTAAAGAACTTCTACAACACAATAATAAATATACAAATAACCAATGAAAAATAGGCAAAAGATGTAATTAGATTATTCCTTAGATAAGATTTGCAAATGGCTAACAACACAAAAAGATGTTCAACATCATTTTATTAGGGAAATCAAGGCAAAACCACAAGATTCTATCTCATGTCCACCAGGATAGCTACAGAAAGAAAACAATAATAAGTGCTGGTGAGGATGTGGAGAAATCAGAACCTTTATATGCTGCTGAGAATGTAAAATGATGCAGAGCCCTGTGAACACAGTTTGGAGGTTCTTTAAAGGGCAAACCAGGGGCCCAGGAGATAGCTCAGCAGTCTAAGCACATGCCTGGCAAGCACAGGGACCCAGGATTGATCCCTGGTACCACATGCCGTGCTGCCCTGGAATCCCAGACACCCCATGCTGGCCCCTGAACCGGGTGTGGTAGTGCATGCCTTCAATCCCAATGCTGGGGAGGCTGAGACCGGAGGATCACTAGGAGTCCAAGCTGCATAGCAAAACCCTGTACCGAATAAAAATAAATAAAAGATTTTAAAAAGAAATCAATAGGGGCCAGGGAGATGGCTCAGTAGAATAAGCACTTCCCTGGCAAGCACAAGGGCCTGAGT
>NDGM011044391.1:0-11445 GCA_002564305.1 Octomys mimax | reverse complement strand
AAAAAAAAAAAAGAATTCTTAAAAAAAAAAAAAGAAAAAGAAAAAAAAAAAGGTAGTGTCAGGTACAGGAGGCTTGTATATGCTTGAGGGCATGGAAAGAAACTACTAGAGAGATGGAAGATGCTGGGGGAAAGAGGACTGGTAAAGCCAGAAGCAAATTCTGAGAGAAAATAATAGTGGGAAAAAGTAGGATGGGGAGGTAGTTCAAGTCCTGGAAATGGACAAGACATGTTATTGACCGTACACATTTTTGCTGCCTACCCATAATAGGTGCTTGATAAATATTTGTCAGATAGTGGGATGGATGAGTGAGTGAGTGGGATGGTGTTGCTGCCCAAGAAAGGAAGAGAACTTCATTTATTGAATGAACTATATGATAAATGCTATATTATCTCATTTATGATTATTTATGATTATCTTGTGAGGCTAAGAATTAAACCACTGGCTTGATGGCTGCTGTAAGTAACTTGCCAAATGTTCATGGTTAATCACTAGAAGCCTGTGAAGGGCTTTCTACCACACGGTCCTGCCTCCCATGAGACTCACCCCTGCAAGTCTCCAAGTGTAGATGACAAAGTTTCACTGAAGTTGGGTGATAGCTTTGGAGATTTAGAAAGCTGTGGAGAGAAGAGGCGTGGAATAGGCATGTGGCTAAGGGGAGGGCAGAAAAGGCTTTTGAGGCGATGGCAGGCAAGAGCATGTTTGAAGATCATAGAAGGTGAATTTGAAGAATTCTCTTCACTGATGGCCTGCCATCCAGAAATCAGGAAAGAGAAGACAAAAGTGGAGGAGACCCTTGGCTGGCAGTAACTCGTGTGAGCTTGTGGGGCTGAGCGTCAGTGAGAACCTACTGAAGTGACCTCTGGTGAAATCTAAAGCTATGAGGAGTGATATCTACCTGGTAGGGAGCCCCAGACCAGGAGGCTTGGGATTTTCTGGTTTGATGCCTGAGGAGCTGTTATGCTCAATGCTGTTTGTAATCTTTTCAATGGTCAGTTTATTAAAGTCATTTAATAAACAAAACTTTGAAATTTTTCTTTAAGCATTTAAGCATTGAGCAACTGCAAGTACAACTTCAAATATAATTTGATATGCTCAAAAAGCTTCAGTGGGTTATGCCCTGACTCCAAAGTTCTTACTAGAAAGGGGGAAAAGATTAAAAAGGATCAAGATTCAATATGTCTATGTACCAGTACTCCACAATAAATAGATTATATAAATAAATTACACTAATTAAAAGGGGGAAAGGGGCTGTGGAGATAGCTCAGCAGTCTAAGTACCTGCCTGGCAAGTGCAAGGACCCAGGTTCTATTCCCAGTACCGCACACCATGCCAGCCCTGCACCGAGCTGTCCAGCGAAATTGGGCGTGGTTGGTGCACACCTGTAACTCCAGCACTGGGGAGGCTAAGACAGGAGGCTCGCTAAGAGTCTGAGCTGCGTAATGAGACCCTGTATCAAATAAATAAAAGAATTTTGAAAAAATGTTAAAAGGGGAGAAAAGGATAAATGTGGCATAAAAGGATTCCAAGAAAATTTTTTAGCTTTATATGATGCCAACTTGACATCTCTTTTTTTTCCAAAACATTTTAAAATAAGCAAACAAAAAAAAACCCCACGAGTAATAAAGCAATATGGATGAGGGCTGGGAAAAACCCCAAATTCACACTATATTTACACTTAAACCTATCTAAAGTAGCAGCAACACAATGTCATTATTTCTGCCTTCTTAGGATTATCGCTTTTTGCTAAAGCTAACATTTGCTGAGCACATTCTAAATGCTTTGTAGGTATTAACCTATTTAAGCATTATGTTAACTACGTGAGGTAACTGTGTACATTATTCCACTTTTACAGATGGGCCAGCTAAGACAAAGCTTAAAAAACTTTCCTAAGGTTACACAGAAAAAGACAGAGCTGGATTTGAATTTCAGGCAGTCTGATGCCAGAGCTGATACTTGTAATGACTATACCTGTCATACTTATTTTGAAAATCTTGCTTAGGCCTAAGAGTATTCTATTGAGCCATCTCCCCAGCCCCCAAATTTTGTGTCCCTAACGATCTTTGTTAGCTTTCCCAGTCCCACTTCTCTGTTGCTTAAGCTGTTGACCAATAAGTCATCCTTGTTCTTCCATCCCACTAAGACTCTCCTTCTGGTCACCTCTTGCCTGTATTTTTTGTTCATTTGAGACAGTCTTGCTATGTAGTTCAGGCTGGCCTTGAACTTAGGATGTAGCCCGGGCTGGCCTGGAGCTCATGACAGTCCTCCTGAGTGCTGGGATTGCAGGTGTGCACCACCGTGCCTGGCTGCTCCTAGTGTCTTGACAATGTTTTCCCTGCTTGCCATTTCTGTGGCCATTACTTCCATGCAGTTCATCATTTCTTGCTTAATTAGTTATCCTCACTGGTGCCCATCCTTGCCCTCTAGTCCCATCCTGCTACAGCATCTCAGAGTGGTGTGGCCACCTTGGTCAGTGCTACCCAAGATCACTACCCCAGTTCCATTCAGGAATTCACAGGAGGAGTTAGGACTCAGCCTATAGTCCTCCTGGCTGAGGTTATGACAACAACCCTGCAAGGATACACAGGCAGGGTCTGGAGGAGTCCACATGTGGGTTTGTGTGGATTCTCTACTTCACAGGAGAGGACACACAGAACACACTCCTGCTCAACCACCAGAGACTCAGAGGTGTGTGTGTGTGTGTGTGTGTGTGTGTGTGTGTGATACCCCTATCTGGGGAATGAATCTGCTCAGAGACTCAGTGTCCAAGATTTTTATTAAGGACTGGAGACATGGTATCCTCTGCCTAACACACACCAAAGTCCAGCCCCTCTGCAGGAAAGTAGACACTCAGCAAAACCACATTGTTTGCATAAATAGTTTAGGTGGAATAGAGCACTCTCTCCTGTTAAGGAACTGAGAAAGCTTTCAAAATTGAAGTTCTCCCTTGCCAGCTAAAGCTCAACCTTGCAAGCAGAACTTTCTTGGAATGCAGTCTCAGGTCTGCTGTAACTTTTTTGCATACACTGTCCTTTCCTGTTCTTCCTGTACACCCAAGTATCTGCATCAACTTTTTGTTTTCTTGAGATAAGATCTCACTGTAGAGTTCAGGCTGGGCTTGAACTCACTATGTAGCCAAGGCTGGCCTTGAATTTGAAGTGATCCTCCTGCCTTCGCCTCCTGAGCACTGGGATTACAGGAGTGCACCACTATTCCTGGCTTGCATACTTATCTAACCAATCAGATGTAAATAACTATAAGAAATAAAAATCACTTGTAATGCCATCACTCAAATCCCATTTACATTTTAATAGTCTTTTCTATACATGTATGTGCAGATATGTCATTTTAAAAGACAATTTTTCACCTAATATTTTTTTAAAGAAACATTAAAGTCAAAGTTGAAGTCTCCTGTGTATTTTTCCCTAATTTCATTTTCTTTCCAGATAAATTCATAATTTGGGTACTTATTCTCCCATATATTTTTGCAGATATTATTTACTTGTTCTTTAATTTTACATAAATTTCATGCAATAAGGCATTGTAAAACTTTTTTGCTCGTTAATTGTATTTTTGTGAATTATCTTTGCTGTTAACATGAGGCTGTAATTTTTTTTTTTTTTTTTCCGGAACCAGGGATTAGACTCAGGCCCTTGTGCTTGCCAGGCAAGCGCTTATTCTACTAAGCCATTTCCCCAGCCCCTTGTAATTCATTTTAATCTATACTGCTACTCAGACTTGGGATGAGATTATGTCCCAATAAATCCATCATAATTTGGAAATATTGTAAATAAAAAATGATTTTAACACACCGAAGCTGCTGACCATTATGGCTCAGCAATGCAGTGCACTGCAGTGCACTGCAGTGTCACTGTCACCCCTCATGATAGTGTGGCTGACTGGGCTATGGCTGGGAGCCGGTGCCCATGTCACCGAGGTGTCACACAGCTTTGTGGCCAGCCTGGGAAAAGATCAAAACACAAAATGTGAAGGACAGTTTCTTCTGAATTCTTCCCATAATTTGGGGACTATAATACTTACGTGTGTGTCTATAAATGCCATAATCAGTTATCCCATTGATAAGCATTGAAGCTGCTCGCAGCTGGGCATGGATGAAATTTTCCCGAATCATCTGTGTATCAACTTATCTCCTCGGTCACGCATCAACCTTCCCTGAGTGCTTGGTTGTGTGGGAGGATTTTCTGTTCTAATCTGTCTTCTGTCCTTGTGGCTTTCTTTTCCTGAAAATAAGTCATAATAGTATAGAATTAAAAGCTACCAAGTAAACCTGGGCTCAGATTCTACCGAAGCTCTATTAAAGCCCACATTTCCTAGTTTCTGTAAAATAGTCCCTACCTTTTTGGTTTATGAGGGTGGAATTGATCTCATAGAAGCAGTCCACACAGTGCCTGGTAAACCGCAGATAGCAAGCGCTAGCTGTGGCTGTATCAGCATGACGCTTGATAGTATTCTATTATATGCATGAGACGGGCCTTAAGTCAACCAGATCTCCTGCTTTAGATGTTTAGGATATTTCACATTTTTGCTGTATTATAAAGACTAAGTGAGAAAACACATGTGGCATGCTTAGGAATTTGCCTGGCACACAGCCTTTAGTAAGGGTGCTGTGCTGATCATTTAAAAGCTTTCGTGTGCATTCTTCCGTATCTCCCGAGGGTGAACCCCCAGGAGTGAGGAGAGCCCTTGTCTCAAAGCCCTGTTACAAGTCTCAGGGCTCCTCCTAAAGCTCAGGTCTGGTGAGGCCGCACCTGTGCTGCAGCCTGCCGGTGCTTGTGGGAAGGTGCTGTGCAGCTCTCGCCTGCACCTGGCTGGCCTCTGCCCGCTGCTCCAGCCTCATCTTCCTCAGCGCTGCTCACAGCCTTGACGTTTGACCTTCTGATTTTGGTTTTTAATCATTTTCATGTAAGAAATCATCGGGCCGGGGAGACAGCTCAGGGTTCTGAGTTCAATCCCTGGTACTGCAAAAAATAAAAAAATAAACATATAAGAAATGGTCCTCGTTTTTTTAAAAACTCAAGGTTTTTCCTGCCTAGAACGTTCCGTCTCCTCCCCCAAATCAAAGCTACCTTAGATCACATTTCTGCCAAGCGGGCTACAGCATTGCCTCTCTCCCTCCCTCCCTTCCTGTCTGGGTCCGGAGCCCCTGGGTTGTCCTTACAGTTCCTCCTGCGTCTCTTTACAGCAATTTCCTCACCCTGTTTTCTTGTCTCTTTATGGTGAGGCTGTTACTTCTGGAGGACAAGGACAGCATAGACTTGTTATGCTGCATATAAATGGCGCCGAGCAATGCTGAATAGATGGGTGAGGGAACCACAGGGAATACAGAATGTATTCTCTTGATTGCAGCAAAGTGCCCAGTGAGCCATACACACACTTTTCTCTCCTCCTCAGGATCTCACTATCCCTGTCTGCTTGGAAGTCCCAGAATGCTGGCTTCCCTGGGTCATTTAGCTACTCTTGATTATGAAACAGTGAGAGTACCCGGCTAACTGAAGAAAAGGGCCGTAGAGATGAGGATTCACACAGAACCAGGAGGGCTCCAGCCTTATGGAAACCCTGGTTTGCAGGGAGACTGGAACCCACACAGGTGGTTCCAGGTGAGGAGAGAGATCAGGGCCAGGGACTTTTGGGTCTGTTTCAGTTCTTCCCCATTGATGTACCTGAGCTGTTGTCCCCTGCCTGGTTCTTATCCGACTCCCTGTTAACCTGTCTCTACCTTGAACCTGTCACAGCATGGGTCCTCCCTCCTCATAACGTTGGTTGTCCTGATCCTCGTGGCTATCTCAGGACCTCATGACATCCTTTCAACTCCCCACCCACATGTTGTCTGGACATTTCTTAGTCCCTGTCCCAAGGAAAGATGTTGCTTCTTCACTCCAGATCTCATCTCAGGCTGTGTCTGCATTGGCCACTTATGACCTGGTCAGTGTGACTACAGGAGTGGAGACATAGGGTTGTGTAGTGTGAAACATGGCTGCTGCCTTAGCAGTCGCTGCAAGTGGGGTATTTTCCCTTTGAAGGGACCACAGGTTTTATGTGACATGTCTCATCCATATAGTCATTTACATATTTTATGTGTTTTGACCAATATACATTCAAGACAATAATGAACATGAATATAATTACAGTATGAATCCTAATATGTTCCGACTCCTAGGAGTAGACCTCTGTCCTGAGGATCACCGTGGTCTCACTTGCAATATCCATGGCCCTTGGCTCCAGCTCTGGGATGAGCCAGGGTTGCTCTTGGCCTTGCTTTACTCTATATACCATTTTGTAGGGTATTGGAAATGGGACAGGTAATTGCTCAGTGACATGGAGAGGTCTAGCTTCATGATCAGACTACAGGACTGGTTGTTCTCAGACCTCGTTTCTCACCCTACACCTCTGCCTCCTCAGGACTCTGCCCTTTCCTACCCAGCGAGCACCCAGGAGGGAATGGCTGTTGCGTCTCTACCTGCCAGATGCCAGGTGAGGTGAACTTTGTTGTTTCTGAAATACTCTATTAGTCTCCAGGAGGCCCCACTTGTTTCTTTATACTGGGGCTTCTGGTCAGAGCCTCCTCGGCAGTAGAAGAGCTCCCATCCCACTTGGGTACTTCCCATTTGACTGATGTGCCTTTTAGTGAACTTCTCTTGCCTTAAGTGTGTGCCCACTTGTCTGTCACCAGGCACACAGCCCCTGCAGCCTAACAGCCAGTGTATGGATCTTACTGGCAAGTTTAGGGAGCAGTGGGCAGCTTCTCAGTCTATTCATGGGCCAACTGAGAGTAAGCCCCAGGTGTCAGGGCTAGGCTGGGGAACAGGATGCCTGCTTAGAGCGTCTCAGTGAGGCTGGAAGATCCTAGAGATGGTCCTCCTGGGTACGGATGTGCAGCTCGCTCTATTACAGGGCGGAGCCTTCTGTTCCTTGTACTAGCCCACAGCTTCCGGGGAGTCACAGGATAAGGATGCAGGCTCACAGAATCATCACAGACCTTCATCACAGGTGAAGCCAGAGGGACCCCAGAGGTAATCTAATCAGCCTCATTATTCTAAAGATTTGTAAGAAAAAAAAAATGGAGAAATTTTACGTAAGATCATATATTAGATAATTGTGTAATATTTATGCTCTTGGTTTTTATAGTTATACTTTGATTATACAAAAGTATCTTTATTTCTTGTTTCTATAAAATATACAAAATAAGAGTGAAGGGATACGTTCATAAAGTACTCAAGTTCAGGACAAAGACAGGGCAGTCTACACCACAGGAAGGGCAGAAAGACAAAGCACTGAAAGAAATGGGAATATTTAGGGAAGCTGAGTAAAGTGTACTTGGGAATTTGTTCTGTTCTGTTCAGGCAAATTTCCTTTAAGTCTGAGAAAAGAGCTTCTGAATGTCAGCTCCAAGCACACGCGTGAGATTGTGACCCACACTTCATACCTGGGAGAGGGGATTGTGGCCAAGAACTTCGTGTCTTGGCGAGCAGGCTGCTCTCTCCAAGGGCTTTAAAGGCCTACCTTGTCGGAACCATTCCTATCCTGCCTTCTCCCCATCCTCCAGGGCTGTTATCTTCATGATGTTTCAGGCTGATCCAAGTAAAGAGGAGCATTGAGAATAAGGGAGAGTGTGGTTGTGCTTTCAGGAATCAGTGACATTCGAGGACGTGGCTGTGATCTTCACAGATGAAGAGTGGCGGCATCTGGTCCCCGTACAGAGGGCGCTGTACAAGGCAGTGATGCTGGAGAACTATGAGAGCATGGTCTCGCTGGGTAAGGGGACGTCCAGGAGGAGTCAGACTGTGCCCTGCGCTGTGTGGGCCGAGGGGCTGAGACACTGGTACCTCTCCTCCTACCTGAGTTCTGAGCCACTGGCAGACAAATGAGCCAGTGGAGGTGGCTACAGTGGGCCCCACAGTGGGCTTCTTAGCACTGCACCTAGTGCTAGACACAATGTACTCCCCCAGGCCCTATGCATTGCTCTTCCCCACTGGTCCCCTCCCTCAGCAGCTGGCCCTGCCAGACACAGAGAGGGCTGAGGACAGAGCAGAATATATGCTGGCGACGGGGAGCTGGCTCTCCAGAATGGGACAAGCGAAGAGTTACATATGCTCAGGTCTTCTCCTGACTCATCAGTCAAGTGACGTCCTCAGCTCCCTCATGACTAAGTTGTAGGCAAAAGGCGGTCTTAACAGTGGAGAGGTTTCTCCTCCCAGAAGACAGAGGAGGGGAAAGAATTATCCTCCTTTGAGAAGAGGGGTGTGCATAGTTGTGAGCACAGGATCATGGGCCTGCAGAGGTCACTAGACATGTTTGATTTTGACTATTTGAGGCCAGTCATAGAGGTCCCATAGAGGCACAGATACAGAGAGTTGTGCCTGACAAAGGGGAAGTTAAGAGCAATTACTTTGTCAGATATTAGTGGGACATTAAGATGAGCCCCTGTCAGTAATGAGCCCCTCTCACGAGGTTCAGGAATGGGGGGCCAGAAGCTGAGCCTGGTGGCATGAGTCTGTAGTTGCAGCTGCTTGGGAGCCTGAGGTAGAAGGATGACTTGAGACTAGCGTGGGCCCCCATGCAAAGCAAGCTTACAGCTCTAGCCTATTTCCCAGAGATTCATTCTTCATATTCATAACTAAAAATGGTGTTTACTTGCAGGAATCAATCCTAATGAAATACGATTAGCAGTACACAGGGCATGTTCATCAAGGGACCAGGGACATGGCTCAGTAGAATAAGTGCTTGCCTGGCAAGCGCAAGGGCCTGAGTTCAATCCCTGGTTCCACCAAAAAACCCCAAAAACAAAATAAAAGAAAATGTTCATCATACCATTGTATATTAGCAGCAAAGCATTTAAAACAGTCTAAAATGTTTGCCGGTGGATTCATTAATTATATTATTTCATATAGTGTATTGTCGTGTAGCCAATAATATGGTGATGTAGAGCTATGTTAATTGAAGTGAAATTAATTTATCTTTATGTGAAAAAAGTTACTTACAAAGCAGTATTATTTTATTATCTGGTTTAGCAGAATATATCTATAGGTATCTTTCAGCATCAGAATAAATGGAAATAAAGAAGAAATTGAATACAGTTTATGAAAGCTGATTTTCCTTTTTACTTGGATCTGTCTGTAATTTTCCTGTTTTTGTCAAAATATAATGCAGATTGTAAACAAAGAAACAAACCTGAGGCTGTTACTCTTTTTTTTTGGCTTAAAATTCTCTTCATTTTTCCTCCCCTCCCCTGAGCCAAGGACCTTCCTCCCCACAGAGTCCAGGAGGAAGCTTCCCATCGCTTCCATGTGAATTCCAGTAGACTTATCGTGTCAGCATTCTGGCCAAGTGGCTCTTGTTCCTTTCTAGAACCTCTCAGTTCTGACCTCCACTCAGCAGTTCCTCTGCTTTGTGTCCTGCCTTCCTGGCTTGCACTTTCTGCCTCCTTTGCTCTCCGATAGATGTAGAGGCCAGGATTAAACTTGAGAACAGTTAAAGTATTTTCGGCATGTGCGGCTACCTGATTT
Organism: Octomys mimax; assembly: GCA_002564305.1. Lineage (NCBI taxonomy): Eukaryota > Metazoa > Chordata > Mammalia > Rodentia > Octodontidae > Octomys > Octomys mimax. The sequence continues at coordinate 1,921 of NDGM011044391.1, read as the reverse complement.
GTTTCTGTCTCCATGAGCAGGACTTCTGGTTCCTCCACCTGATGTGATTTTTTGGTTGAAGAGAGGGGATGAGCCATGCAGAGAGGGTCTTCAAGGATCTGAGGAGAGAGAATGTCCACAGAATATCTCTCTAGGTAACAGAATGAACAAGGCGGGACAGTTTTATTTTATGTGTGTCTTGGGAGGAAACATGGGGTGCTGCTTTGTTTTATGTCACCCATCAGCTTGCACTGTTTTTCTCTACCCCTTTAAGTTTTCATCTGTTGTCACCATGTCTGTCCCATTGCCCTTTCACATACTGATATTCATGCTGGTTGCCACCCTCTCCACTCAGCCTCCTCTCCGATCCTCCTATATGCCAAACTGTCTGCTGTCAGCTCACCTCACTGCCCTCTTCATCACCCCAACCACACCCTTGTCTCAGGAGCAAACAGTGCTGTGACTGTACAGTGCTCTCAGAGCCATCATGGTGTCTCTTCTTGTCACTAACATCCAAGGTCCAGAGAACAAACTGCATGTTTTTCTGTTTGTTCCAGATTGGGAGACCAAGCCAGATACTCTAGAAGTCGCCAAAGAAGAAAAGCCAGAAGGAGCCCTGAGCCAGAGCCTCAGCAGGCAAAGTCCCCTGTGTCCCAGACTTGAAGTTCAAGTATCAGGGGGAGGGTTGTGGGCAGAGAAAGAAAGCCCTGCAGTGGGGACTTGCAAGAAGCCCCCTTCCCGGGACAAAAGCCTTCACCCAAGGTTAGCCCCGCCCCGGAAAATGCTCCCTAAGGAGAGAGACCAGGAATGCAGCGACTGCGGAAAGACCTTTTTTGACCATTCTTCTCTCACCCGGCATCAGAGGACACACACTGGGGAGAAGCCCTATGACTGTCCTGAGTGCAGGAAGGCCTTCAGCCACAGGAGCAGCCTGAGCCGACACCTGATGTCACACACCGGGGAGAGCCCCTATGAATGTGGAGCATGTGGCAAAGCCTTCTTTGACCGATCCTCGCTTACAGTGCACCAGCGCATCCACACAGGAGAAAAACCCTTCAAGTGCAGTGAGTGTGGGAAAGCCTTCTTTGACCGGTCATCCCTCACTCGGCATCAGAGAATCCACACTGGAGAGAGTCCTTATGAGTGCCACCAGTGTGGAAAGGCCTTTAGCCAGAAAAGTATTCTTACACGCCACCAGCTCATCCACACGGGCAGGAAGCCCTATGAATGCAGTGAGTGTGGGAAAGCCTTCTATGGCGTGTCATCACTGAACAGACACCAGAAAGCTCATGCAGGGGAGCCACGCTACCAGTGTAATGAGTGCAGCAAAGCCTTCTTTGACCGCTCATCCCTCACGCAGCATCAGAAGATTCACACAGGCGACAAGCCATATGAGTGTAGCGAGTGTGGCAAGGCCTTTAGCCAGAGGTGCCGGCTCACGCGGCATCAGAGAGTTCACACAGGGGAGAAGCCCTTTGAATGCAGTGTGTGTGGGAAAGTTTTCAGCTCGAAATCCTCAGTCATTCAACATCAGCGGCGTTATGCCAAGCAGGGCATAGACTGAGTTGAGTGGGAGCTTGAGTCAGAGCAAGGACCTCTGAACAAACTTAAGACAAGGCCCCTGTGTCACAGCCACATCCAGCATTTGCTCGTTCTACCCACTCTGGCTTCTGTCCTGTCTGGCGTGTTCTCCACAGTGTTTAAATAAACACTCTGTATCTACTGTGTTGTAGAACTGATGTGGGCTGTAAGAGTAGGAAATGATTCTACAGAGTTTAACATTTGCAGAGGGGCTGGGGATATAGCTCAGTGGTAGAGCACTTGCCCGGCATATGCAGAGCCCTGAGTTTCTCTGGCAAGGTTATCAGAAATAGGATAGATAGGGGCCGGGGAGATGGCTCAGTGGAATAAGCGCTTCCCTGGCAAGCATAAGGGCCTGAGT
>NDGM011044384.1:0-13514 GCA_002564305.1 Octomys mimax | reverse complement strand
TACTCTCCTAAAATCTTGTTTTGAGATTTTGTGCCATTGTTTTTATATTTTTTTCTTTAAAAAGTCAGGCAAGAAAAGAAAAACTGTACATGGAGCTTGTAAAGTAGTAATCTGTTTTTCTGTTGAATGGGTCAAGGTCCCTTTTTGGAAGATTTCAAACTTGTTAATGGAAAGAAAGATAGCCCCATTGAGCAGGAGAAGTAGTGATGTCCTCTCCTGCTGCTCCTTTCCCCTGCTCAAGCCTCAGTGCTCTGATAGGAAGTTTGTTAGAACTGAGAGGGCAGCACAGAAGGTCCTGTGGCCTTTGTGGTAGCTTGGACATGTGTGTTGGATGACAAGCCTCTTGGCCATGAGAACTGAAATTTGTCTCGACTCCTGTAATGAGCCTGGAGACAGCATAGGTGGACTGAATGTTCAGTAAAGGGTGCTGTAAAACAGGGCAGTGGATGACGGAAAGCTGCCATATTTGAGAAGTCACCATCGTCAGTGATAGAGATGCTCACAGATAGGCTTTGGTCACGTGGATGCCACGAGGTTATTGGGAAGTTGGATTTTGCAGACCACACTGGGTAGTCACTCTACTGAGTGTGGGTTGCCTTGACCACCTGCTCAGGGAAGCTGTGTTGCACATAGCTGGTAAGTGGCTGGGACCAACAAGAATGGAAGGGGTGTGTGAACACTCCATCTGGGATATGATATCACCTAAGAACACTGTTTAGCCATTGCTTTCTGTCTTGGGTGGAATAAAGGGTTCTTGGTCTTCTGCATCTCAACAGTGCTACTTTTGGGGGACATTGTGATTAGCACAAGAAAGTGCAGTGATTTGAATTTAAATGCCTTGCTACCTCAAATTCTTTTTGGAGTTGATGTAAATAGAGTGATAACACATACTGGTAGTTTTATCATACACTTAGTTGTACTTTGTATGTGGTGAAGTTTGTCAACTGGTGTGGGTGAAACTTTCATGTGAAATGGTCACAGGTACCAACGGTTATATATATATATATTTTATTTACACTGGTTTTACTTATATACTGTTGATGCCTTTGTAGCACTAGAGTTGTGCTATCATACTGGCTTTGTCCTTGTATTTAAAATGTGATTGTAAAGACTTACAATAATGCCCCTTTCAAACCTTGAACTTACATACTCATTATAAACATAATTCATTTCAAAGTAATTACTTTCTAGTCAGTCTTATTTTTAATTATTCTGTGGAATACTTTTGTTTTTGGAACCGGGGATTGTACTCCAGCCCTTGGGCTTGCCAGGCAAGCAATTATTCTACTGAGCCATCTCCTCAGCCCTTTCTGTGGAATACTTATTCACTCTTTAGTTTTGGCAAATCTTTATTCTTTATGGAGAAATTTGAATTTTGGAAAGAGCCACATTTCTTTGTGATCCTTTTTAGTAGATAATGTAATACATTTGGGGTAAAGTGATAATACGGAAACTACAATTAGGAATTTAGTAATTAATCTCCCTTTGAAAATGATCTGTAAGTATGCACACAGTATTGCTAATTGACCATGTGAGCCATTGCCAGTTACCACACATGAAGTAGTTACTGTCTTCTCTTTCTGTTATTTAGGAGACCAAGCATAGAGGAGATAAGGAATTGTCCAATACTTTATAGCTTCCAAGTAGCAAACCAAAAATGGCAAAAGCAAGTCTTGGCTTTTAACCATTGCACTGTATGACTGCTCATGTAGCTTAGCTAGGACTAGTACTCGTATGCTAGGTAGTCTAAGTGCTTTACACTGATAGAAGATCAGTACTTGTTCAGGGTTGTAGAACTAGTGAGAGGCTTTACTTCTTCTCCATAAAGAGCCCTAGGATCATGTGTTGAGCATGTGGCTGCCAAAGTCACAGCTTTTAGTTGTTGACGTTCTAAGCAGTGGTGTGCTGTTAATACTCTTAGGTGTGGAGGCCTGACTTGAAACATTTTGCCAGTTCCTTGGTGTAAATATTTTCACCATAGCTCATTTCAAGCTACCAATGGGACATCACCAAATGTGTGGTTAGAAAAGGATGTAAACACTGAGGCCATAATGTTAAATGAAGTAAATCAACACAGAAACTTAAATGTTTCATGGTTTCTCTTAGATGAGAAATCCCAACTGTAAACACAGAGCAAAATAAAAGATGATAAGAAGTAGGGAGGTGAGATGCAAGCGGGGGGAGGATGGAGAAGAGAGGAAGGGGATGATGAAAAGGAATCAAGATGTGACATATGCCAACTCCCACAAGCAATGTAAACATTAGGTGCTGCAAACGTGTACAATACAAATACAAATGAGGAAGAAGCTAAAGGAAGGGATGCATAACAGCACACTGTGGAATGCTATTTCCAATTGGTCTCAGTAACCTCAAGAGGACAGATGATAGTAAAATAGTAAATTATGAGTTCTGAGTATTTATGACCTTTATCTTGATAAACTTAATCACAAGCTTATTCAATTTAACTTTTGCTAATGGCTTGCAGACTTTCTGAAAATGTTAACAATTGGCTCATACAGACCAGTTGCAGGAAGCTCCAGTTCTCTGTCTTCATTGTGTTTGTTAATTAATTGCTTGGCTCTCTGAAGTCAAGCCTTACATGCAGCTGTTTCATTATCAGAGTCTTTTATCCCTCTTGTTTCCTGTGGCTTTTCACATTGATGAATAATGAAACTAAATTTGTGGACTCAGTTTAATCAACAGACCACAGCTTTTATTTTTGTACATTTGGTTCCAAGGTGCTCTGATTTTGACTGAATTTATTGGTGGGGTAATAGTTTCCATTTAAAATAGCAGAAAAGATTTTTTATTTAAGTGTATTGAGATCTTACTCCTTACTCCTCATTCCATGTATCATGTTGAGATTCTGTTTACCAGCCCCCTAGTAACTCATTGCTGAGTATTTTGTCTGCTTGAAGGACGGCAAGGGGTTTGAAGGGCTACATTACCTCCCCATAGGATTGTCTGAGAGCTGGAGATTTCCTCACTGTCTGAGCTTGACTTTGACACAATCCTGATTTATGCAGGGTGGAGTGACCGTTCTGAGTCATCTGTGGTCTTCCTGTTTTGTGACTTGATCAAGTAAGATCTAGGGACGGGTTGATCTGGCTCCTTTCTTATCCATTGCTTTAGTCAGAGGTAGCCTACCAGTGGGCCTACGTTGTGCCACCATTCTAGTAAGTCAAAGTACACTTTTATTTATTTGTATTTTAGGGAAGGGTCTACAGGATGTTCAGGGTCTCGCTACTAGATCAGACTCATAGTGATCCTCCAGCTTACAGCCTCCCAAGAGCTGGGATTATAGGCACATGACACCATGCCCAGTCTCAATTGCCATCTCGGCATGCCCCCAGGGCACGGGGTGGCACAGCAGGCCTGGGGATTGAACCCCCGCCTCTGCACCTCTTTACTTCTGTTGGTGGTTTCCTTTGTTGTGCAGAAGCTTTTAAAATGTGATCCCATTTCTTTATTCTCGATATTATTTCCTGTACAACCAACCAGGTTTCATCAGAGGTAGCCTACCAGTGGGCCTAAATTGAGCCATCATTCTATTAAGTCAAGGTACACGTTTATCTTTGTTTTTCAATTAGGAATTGAACTCAGGACCTTGCACTTGTCAGGCAGGTGCTTGTGCCACTGAGCCAACTCCAGTGTCTTTAAGAGCTTCATCTCTTGTCTTCTAGCAGATTGTTTCTGTGCTGTCACTCTTTCCCTTGTCTTCTCCACTCATTACTGAGACATTCATCTCCAAGTGATTAGGATTTCTTGGTCCATTGAATCCCTTGCAGCTCAAGGAATAACAGTCGTTGGCATCACCTTTCATGTGGCAGCTGGTCGTCTACCTGTGGTGGTCCTCACCCAGACTTCCCAAGTCCTGGTTGCACAGACTTCAGGTTTGGAAGGTATCCTCTCTGTCTCTCTTCCCCCAAGTGGAGCTTTTGTACCTGAGACATGTCCCACTTGTAAGGTCAAAGATGGCCTTGAATGGAAATGGATGGAGGTGGATCAGTTGAGTACATTAGGCCCTGATTTGTTCTTTAATAGACAGGATCACGGCCATCTTTCTGGGCATTTGGGCTGTCCCTATGGCTGGTTGCAGAGGCTAGAGTGAGTGACTTTCATGGCAGGATGGATAATGAAAGTCATGTTTTTGAATAGAAATCATAAAGAAAGTGGGGGCAAGCCAGCACCCCATTGTACTGTGTACTATGTTAAAATAGGACACAATAAAAGCCAATCCGTTAGAGGGCTAGTCCATGTCTGGGTAAGCACAATAATGTGGGCCTGCTCAGAAAATTCTTCTGAGAGAAGACTGGGACCAGTTAAGATTTTCTGCAGATAAGTAGCGTCTCAAACTTTCAAACTTGTACCTCCCTTTCATGTGGCTGAGTCTGTGGTGACGGCCCATTAAAAGGAGAGGAAGCCCGCCCAGAAGCCTTATCATGTGGGATAAGAGGACCAGCATATTGGTTATATCAGCAAATTATCTTTTATCTTATATAAATATAGATTTTTGTTTCCCTCTATGTTATTAAAGAAAAAATATTTTGTCAGTGAGTTAAGATCACTTCCTCTTTTCTTCTCATTTTGGGAGGGTACTTTTAGGTCCTTTATCAAGAAACTCATTTTCTTGACATGCCCACTGGCCTAAAGCAAGGTCAGTGGGGTTAAAAGGTCTGAAGATATTGGATTAATATGAATTTGGTGTCAAGCAAATTTTTTACAAATAACCTCTGTGGATACCTTCTCTCCCTGTCCCTCTGTCTTTCTCTGTGTATGTATGTATGTATATATTTATGTATACGTTTCATATAAAATATTTTTATTTTGAAATATCAGGCTTGTAAAAAATAATCAGACTATCACAAAGAAAGTGCCTCTCCCACAATGCCTGAATGCTAACCTTTTACCATATTTTGTTATTTTCTATTTATACTTTTTACCTCTTGAGGGAATGCACCCCTAAATATATGAGGTGCTTTTCCTAAAAACAAACATTGTTTTTTTTTACATACAGACAGCACAATTATTGAACTCAGGAGATTAAAAGATACATTACTAACTGTTAGCTTATTTACAGCACTTCCTCAGCCTTTACCAGTTGTCCTCAAGTCCATTGTAACAAAAGATCATCTCCGATTTTATGCTGTGTTTACTTGTCTTGTTCCTTTTGTGTGGGCTTGGTCTTGTTTGTCTTTGATATTTTTGAAGAAAACNTTTTATTTTATAAATGGTCTTTCTGTTTAGCTTTATCTTTTCATCATTATCAGATTGAAAGTATACATTTTCTTCAAGAATACAACAGGATAATTGTGTTCTATATGTTTAAAAACATTACATTCAATATCACTTATGGACACATTTTCATCATTGCTTCCACATAACTTTCTAGAGTAACTTGATAAAATGGGAAGAAAGAGGAGCAAGATGGTGCAGGTTGGGTGTGTAGGCTTGGGGCTGGATGGGTGTGGGTTCAGGGCGAGCACTTGGAGGAGGTGAGATGTGAACAGACTTGACGGAGTTAGAGGAGTCATGCGGTGGGTTCCTGGAGGGAATGTCCAGACAGGGCCTGAATGTTGGCATGCTTGAGGCACTAGGGGTGCCAGAGAAAGGGCAGCAGAGGCTGGAGTGGCCATGTGTTATGAGGAAGGTCATGCCAGCTTCACTGGCCATGGTAAGGACTGTGTCTTTGTTCTGAGTGAGATGAACACCAAGCGAGGGTCCTATGCAGAGCAATGCATGATCTGGCCTCCATCTATAAAGGACCAGTGTGTGGTGGCTGTGTGGAATTGCAGGGGGTGGGACTGGAGCAGGAACCTGCTTAGCAGATTACAAGAACTGCCTGGAGCAGGGAGTTTGTACTCAGTGGCTTTATGCAGCATGAAGTGAAGATGGTGATGTGGTCAAATTCTGCACACATTTTGAAGGTAGAGCAGCAGTGTGCAGGATTTGCTAAGAATTTCAGTCTGTTTTGAGCAATGAGATATTAAGGGTGACACCAGGGTCTCCTGAGTACCTGGAAGGATGGAGTTGCCTCTGGTATTGTCTTCTACCAAGGCTTCAGATGGAGCAGGTTTTAAAGGGAAGCACTGAAGTTTTCTTTCAGATATAATGAATCTGTTAGATGTTGAAAGTGGAATGTGTATATAAGAGTTTTCACTCTGAGTAGTGATCTGGGTTGATAGCAGTTTTGGAATTGTCAGCAGATAGATTGCATTTCAATCTATGAGGTTTGATAAGATCGCCAGGAGAGTGAGGGAGAGAGGGAGTAGAAAGGGAATAAGGACTGAGCTATAAGCACCCTAATACTAGACATGCCTTTCCCTTGCATTCCCCAAATTGCAGCTGGATTCCAGCCATCATATTTGCTTTCTATGCAGGAGACTCTAGTTTGAGGCCCCTTTAAGGAGTCTCCAATGGCTTCCAGTTATAACTCATTGACCTTTATATGTTAAAGGAGATATAAAGTGAGTCTAAGTTTTAGCTTGTTATTATGCAGACTCTATCAGCGTGCAGTTTTTCAGTCCTACAGAACTTTCTGTGAAGATGCAAATGCTCCTTGGAGACCTATTGTGGAATTGCCTTTTACTGGAGAAAGGCCTGCTTCCTGATGTACTTGCTCATTCTGGGTGGAGATTCCTTTGCAACTCAGCATTTGTGAAGTGCACGAATCACAGGCATTTTCTGCTTAGGGTGGCATGGGCCAACCACTTGGTTTTAGACAAGCTGCTTCTCCTTTACTGCTGAGTGTCAGCTTCCTCAGCTGACAGAGGAAAGGCTCATATGAATTACAGTGTTGACTTCTTAGGGTTTGGTAATGCTGGCTCTTTTTCCTCTCCTCTACCCCACATATATTTCATTTTACCTAACCATTTGAAATGGGCCAAGACATGTTTCATAGGTGTTTGGGGGATTTTCGTAATGATTAGAAGCAGATAGTGAAAAGAATATTGGAAGTATAGAGCAAATAATAAATCTACATTTGGAAGAAAAGAGGACAAATGGTAACACGGCCCTCCTACCAGCATCTTTCTTCTGTTTCCTTTTCTCATGTCTAAGAAGCTCCTCAGCTATCAGGTCTTTCAAAGCAGAACTTTTTAAGGTGGTTTCCTTCTTCTTGCCTTGAACCCATCTCCTTGGTGTAAAGGTAGTCAGAGAAGCCAGGCCAGAGCTTCTGTGGCTTCCTTCCACTTTCGCAGGAGAATGTTGGCGTCTGTGTTTTCTCCCATGGCTCATTATGGTGCACCAGTGTCCTGGTAATCTCTCTTTATGAGGATGTAGGTTTGTTTGGGAGAGCAGAAAGGTTCTGTTGCCTAAAGAGAGCCATGGAAGTCCCTGCTTTGAAGAATCCTACTCCCTAAAGGAGTTTCTGACTGAAGGTTTTGGAGGTCTCACCAACAAGCCAGCCCTAGGTAACAATTGGAATAAAGCAGGGTCCCGGGAGTAGCTCCTCCATATGCATCCCAGGAAGTCTACGTCAAGAGGATGACAGGAAATTGCTTCCTTTTTAAGACGTACTTACATTAGTACTATGTAAATAAGAACCTGAGATTTAACCACATGATACTGGCCATCTTTTATTGAGCATTTACTATGTGTTAGATGTTTTACATGCGCTTTCATCCTTAAGAACTCAATTGTGTATAATAAATATACACAAAACTATATATGTCAGAATTCTAGAGAGGAATCTTTGAGATTTAGGATGATTAATTTACTCAGCATCTCAGCTGAGCTGGTGAGCAACAAAGCCTTGGTCTTGAATCCCTTCTGGCAACTAAAGGCTTCGGCGACCTTCTGCAGATCCCACAGCCTTAGCCTGGTGCTCTTACCACCAGTCATGTGGGGAAGGGCAACACTGTGGGGCCATCTTGCTGTGGTTCTCTTGTCAGTGGAGAAGGGTGTCGTAGCTGCTCTTGTGCCTCACTGTCCTGCCTCATCTGTTCCATGGCAAAGGGAAGCCTGGTGTGGGCCTGTGAGCCTGGAAGGCCACAACTGTAAGGACTAGATGTTCTCTCCTCCTGTTTGATCTGCCCTGTCTGTCTTTAGACTCCAGGGTTTATGACAGAACCACCTTTGTCTATGGCATTTGAGGGTTGGCTTATCAAAGCAGGTTGTGTCCCATTCACATTTGCAAAGCCCTCTATCTGGGTTTCCACCAGGTCTCTCCCAGGCCCCACCCTAGGCTTCTCTGCTTTCTGTTTGCTTCTGTGTACACCAGCACCCCAGTGAGCTCTGCCCAGGTGTGGATGGAGTGGTCTCAGTTCACTTGCACAGTCATAAATACTTGCCTCCCCCCAGTGTTCCAGCTTGGATGGCAGCTCACTAATTGAGCACCCCTTGTGCTGAGCACTGGGCTATGACCTATAGTGATGTGAACCCCAAGACACAGCCTGTGCTGAACCTCTGTTGTGAACACATCGTGACCAGGCAAGTCACACTTGCCTCTGTCTTCAGACTATTTGCCTAAATTGTTGATGCCTCTCCTTCAGGAGCTCCACTGGGGCAGAGATTCCTTTCCTCTCAGAGCCAGCTCCCAGGTTCCCTCCCTCAGGGTGACTGCCTGCTGCCCTGCTCTGCTATCCTACTTCTGTGGCAGCTGACTTGTGGGCCTTCTGCTCTCTTTCCACAGAACTCAGGTGTCTCAGTACCTTCTTTCTACCTGTATTTGCGTCACCTAGTTCTTTTGGGAAGGGAGCTTATGACATTTAACAGTGTCACCCTAGGCTTTGCCTGGCCATAAGACTCTAAAATGTTTATTAAATGAGCAAGTTCAAGAGACTGCCAAATAGCTCAGTGTATTAAAGTGCCCGCTTAGGCAGATTTAGCAGCCAGGGTTCTATCCCTGTGTGCCGTGCCAGCCCCGCCCCTGCAGCACACTGACACCGGGATTGAGACTGGGCTTGGTGGTGCACACCTATAATCCCAGCTCTTGGGAGGCTGAACACAGGCGGATCACTACAAGTCCAATCTACGTAGTGAGATCCTGTAGACTTTGTACTAAAATACAAAACAAGTAAGTTCTAGTGTTCTCTTATTCTTACTGTCCATTTCAAAGGACAAGGAAAGAGTTAACAAGTGGACTTCAAAGGAGATATTTTTGTCTTCCTATTGTAATCAATCAGACTTTTCTGAACTTAGAATTTGGTAGACAAGACTATATGAGTACACGCAACATGCCTGTTTTAGGGTAGTTGACAAAGGAGCTGCTTTCTGAATAACCTCTCTCACTGGGTGTAAATGCAATACAGGGAAAAGCCTGGCGCAGGTGGTACTCCCCCAGGGTCGGTGTGAGGACAGGAGAAACTCTGCAGATAAGCTACTAAGGTCTGCACGCTGGAAGACAGTGCACACATGCAGCAGATTCTTCTGGGCATCTACCAAGCTGGAGTTTCCAGGCAAGCATCCTTGCTACCCCTTGTTAGCCTCTGTGTTCTTGATTTTTGTTGCTTAATGACAAAGGAAAGACAGTCCTGTGTTCTCCACCCTGTTTGTATCCCCACTTAATTTACCTTACCTCAGAGGGAAGGAGGGGGGCCTGACTTGAACAGTCTCAAGAAATGGCTCAGGGCTTTGTTATCTTTAAGAAAACCATATAACTGCCTGTGTGGAAGGGCAGCCTGTAGTGGCCCATCATGGCAAGCAGCGAGACCCTGATTCCTGTGATGGAGAGCTGTACCCGGGCTCCAGCAGTCCTTTCTACCCAGGAGAAGGAACTGTTTCCATAGGGGAAGCCCAAGAGCACACTGTCCAGTAAGATTCAAACCATATATGTAATTATGACTTTTCATTTAAAAGTTAAAAGAAGCAGAAAATTAATTTTAATAGTACATCTATTGGTTTGCCATATCAGAGGCTACAGACAAGGTAGCTTAATCGACAGACATTTATTTGCTCAGAGTTCTGGAGGCTGGAAGTCCCAGACCAAGGTGTCAGTGTGTATCAGTCAGTCTGTACAGGAGCTTGCAGGGCTGGGGTGAGGCTACTCAGAGGACTGTACATGCTCTGATTCAGATCCAACACCAGACACAGGAGTGTATGAACTTGGGCTACAATGCTGCCCACAGAATCAAATGCAGAAGAGTGCACAAGATCTGCTCATGTGATGGAGATACACAGGAGCCAGCAGAAGGCCTGGAGCCCATGGCACTGACCCATGGCACTGACCCATGGCACTCTGCATCAGGAGGCTGAAGAACTGCAACAGCAGACTGAGGGGTCTGTGCCAGAAGGCTGAAGGATTGGTGCTAGAAGGTAAAGAGTTGGCACTGGCAGGCCAAAGTGTCAGCCCTGCAAGCTGAGAAACTGTGCGGACAGCCAGGAGATGATGCCCACGAAGAAGGTGCAGGCCTGAGCTCTTCTGAAGAAAACCAGCTCCAAGAAAGTGCTTCCAAGAAAAATCAGCTGAAATTATTCCCTCGTGTCTGCTTTTCATAACTTTCTAATGATAATCCTCCTTCAAGTTGGTCTTACAAGCTTTGGGTTTTATTTGTTCTACTTCTATTTTTTTAAAAAATCATTTATTTATGTATTTGTTAGTTATAGGGTCTCACTATGCAGCTCAGACTCACAGTGATCCTCCTGTCTCAGCCTTCCCAGTGCTGGGATTACAGCGTGTGATACTGGGGATTGAACCTGAGTCCTTGTGCTTTCTGGGCAGGCACTTAGACTGCTGAGCTATCTCCCCAGTCCTATTGTTCTTATAGCAATTTGAGATTCAACATTAAGTTGTTCATTATTTGAGTTTGATCTGTTTTCTGATGTGAGAATTTACTGTTTCTTTCTTAATTGTTTTGTCTGGTTGATCTATGTAATTGTGAGAGTGGGGTAGTAAGGTCCCCTGTTATAATTGTGTTAGTGCTTATTTGATTCTTCATGTTCATTAATATTTTTATGTAATTGGATGCACCAGTGTTTGGTGCACATATGTTAATGGTAATTATCTCTTCTTGGAGTCTTTCCTTCACAAGTAGGTAATGAATGTTTGTCCCTTTTGATCAGTCTTAGCTTGAAGTTCACTGCAAATAGAATAGATACCCGTGCTTTTTTCTGGGGTCCTGTTTCACGGGGTCCTATGAATTTCTTTTTGAATTAAATGTTTCTTGAATGTAGCATATTGTTGGGTCTTGCTTCTTGATCATTCTGCCAGTCTGTTTCTTTTGATTAGTGAACTGAAATCATTTATATTGCTGGTTATAACAAATATGTAAGATCAGAGCAGAAATTAATGCAATTGAGACTAAGAAAATAGCACCAAAAAAAATCAATGAATCAAAGAGTTGGTTCTTTGAAAGATTAATAAAAACTGTTATACCTCCAACCAACCACCCTATCAAAAAGAGGAAGAAAAGACTAAAATTCAAACAATTAGGAATGAAAAAGGTAAAATTACAATGGATCCTGTGGGAAATCCAAAAGATCATCAATACCTGCTTCACAAACCTGTATCCTAATGAGGACAATACAGAAGAAATGGACAGATTCTTGGGCACATTACAAAAACTAAATCAAGGAGATATAAATATTCTATATAATTGAAAATGTGATAAAACCTATCACCAACAAAAAAGCTCAGGCCCTGATTGATTCACTATTGAATTCTATCAGAAATTTACAGAAGACCTAATGCCACTGATGATGAAACTTTTAATGAAGTTGAAGGGGAGCAGTACTCCCAAAATGATTCTTGGAAGCAAGGATGCTAAAGACTACTACTAGACCCACGTCTATCACCATGCACTAAATTAAAATTTAATGGATCAAAGATCTAAATATTAAAACAAATATTAAATCTGCAGTAAGTGAGAATAGGCAAAACTCTTAAAGACACAGGTGTAGGTAAAGATTTCATTAATGAAACCTTGATTTCATTATAAATACAAAGAATACAAAGAATCGATAACTAGGATTGTGTACTATTAAAATTTTTGCACAGCAAAAAAATCAGAATGAAAAGACAACCCACAGAGTGGGAAAAAAAATTCATCCATTTGTCCTTCAGATAAAAGACTTATATCTAGAGCATATAAAGAGCTGAAAAAAAATTGGATCCCCAAATTTAAAGACCCAATCGAAAATGAGCATCTGAGATCAATATATATTTCTCAGATGAAGAAACACAAATGGGAAAAAAATGTTCAGCATCACTGGTTATTAGAGAAGTACAGATTAAATGACACTAACATTCCATCTCAAGAAAGAATGGCTATTATCAACAATTCAACCAATAACAAATGTTAGAGGGGCTTTGGGAAAACTAACATTTTTCTACTGTTGGTGGAAGTGTATACTGGTGTAAACAGTCTGGAAATCACTATGGAGATTCCTCACAAAACTAGGATTGAAGGTCACATTCTACCTTCTATTCTATTCCTCTCCTGGGTATCTTCCTGGAACAATTAAAAACACAGCATGGTAATATGTGTACCCATGTATACACAGCATGATATATGTGTACCCATGTTTATAGAAGCACAGTTTGTAAAAAATTGTGGGAATAACCTAAATGCCTGTCAACTGAGGAATGAATAAAAATAATATGGGGCTTTTATGTAATGGAATACTAAGCCATAATGAAGGATAAAAAGAGGCATTTCTATATAAATGGATACAATTTGAGACCATACTCTTCAGTGAAATGAATCACACTTGTGTAAACCTCAAATTGTCTTCCTGGTGTGAGAAATTTAAACAGTAAATAAGGACCAAAATGTATAGGAGATATTATAAAATAGGAGGAAATTTTGTTCAGAAGGAAAAAAGAACTAGGTTGTAAAGGGGGAAGAAAGAACAGAAAAGGAAAAAGTGATTTTTGAAAAAGGATAACATGGAAAATAAAATTTGTTAGTAGGGAGGGGAAGATAGGTTAAAAGGAGGAGAGGAAATTGGGAAAAATAAAGAAATAAACACGTATCGTGTAGAGCTACAAATTTCTTATGGGGAATATGATAATTATGTGTATCTAAAATGTACCAGTAAACTCTATCGTATAAAAGAAAGCAGGTCTTCAGCTCCAAGAACCAGGCTGACTCAATTCAGCTGGGCTGAATTCCCACTCAGGCTGGCAGTCGATCAACTGCCACAGTCATTTTTTCTGAAGCTTCTCTCCTAGACTTACTATGACACCTCGTCATGTGTCCCCTCAGGTCTTTTCTTTGCGTCTGGGCACATCCTGATGTCTCTGTGTCCAAATTTCCTCCTCTTACAAGGGACCCAGTAGAAATGGAATAGGATTCACCCTAATGGACTTATTTAATCACCCCTGTAAAAAAGCCATTTCCAAATATAATCATATTGCTATGTATTGCAGGTTAGGATTTCAACATGTAGAGAATTTATTTATTTTTTAATAATTAACACATTGCATACATTCTTCCTAGTGGCTAATTACTGTACAAGATGCGGACATTATATCCTATTTACAAACACCATTAGAACAAATCCATAAGAGATTTATTCATTAAGAGAATGTAACTATATATCTATCCTAACCACTTTGAATACACAGATACAAA
>NDGM011044379.1:0-19560 GCA_002564305.1 Octomys mimax | reverse complement strand
GAGAGAAAGCAAAAGCAAGAAAGTAAAAAGAAAAAGTTTATTTTAAATCAGGGCATTCAGGATTCCATGAAAAGCACAGTACACCAGGCTCAAGAGAAGAGTTCATGATACAAAAAATACAACACTAAGTGGGGAACACCAGGGGCTGGGGAGATGGCTCAATAAAATAAGCGCTTCCCTGGCAAGCGCAAGGGCCTGAGTTCAATCCCTGGCTCCACAAAATAAATAAATAGATAAATAATAAAAAATTGAGCTATGCTTCACAATAAGTGGGGAACGCCAGATACCATACAGCACACAGATTCACATAACGTGAATAAATCAGGCACAAGTAGATTTGAATATATGCATTAAAATGAGTAGAAAACATGAAGAGCAGCCGTCTCTCAGTGGCAAAAGTATGGGTTGTTTTACTTTTCCTCACTGCTTTTGCCTTTCTACAATCCACATGATTTTACTTTGCAATAAAAATAAAAAATAAAAAATAAATTAAAAAAAAAAACCAAAAACAGGCTTTCAAACTCAGGCAATAGAGGTCTATCGAGGCAGGTACATGGGACAGCACTTTTCTCCCAGGATGGGACCTGCCTGCACACACCTCTGTTTATCGCAGTGGGGCTGGGGCGGGCCAGGCAATCCACTTGGCTTCCAGGCTCTGAGTGTGTGTGACAGAAAAGTATGAGCAAGACCAGGACCCACTTGCAGTCCCAGGAGCACGCCCCGGCAGCTTCTGCAGCCTCTCCCCTAGTCCAGGAGGAGATAGTCCAACAGGCTGCTGGGCACATGGGAACTGGAAAGCCACCATGGGTGAATCCTCTCCACGCCCCAATGTGGGAAAAGCGTTTTCTTATAACAGGCAAAACAGCATGTCCAAGGGCGTGGCCTGACCAGCAGCCAAGGCCCCCAGGCCCCCAACACTGCAGCAGGGGCCTGGCCATCTGAGCAGCCACAGCAGACATCACGCACACAACCAACTGCAGCCCCACGGCCACAGACTACCCCATGAAGGCCCGGGTCCACACCAGGGCTCCCACCACAGTAGGCATTATCCCAGCATAGCTGTTTTCTGACTTCTTTCCCTGCTGGCGATGGCAAGCTGAAATCTGGAGGAAAGCTGAGAGCCAGCCCTCTCCATCTCCCTGATGCCTGCCCCACTCTGTTCCTGGCTCCAGGATCTCCTGCTCAGCTGCCTCCACAGGAGGTATAGCAAACTGCTGCCACCTCCTGGGCCTGGGGCTGTGTGGGCAGACCAGGTCACAGCGCAAGCAAGCCGCAGTCCACCCTGCAGTTGCTAAGTCCGTAAACAGCCTGGCCAGGCGGCTTCCCATCTGGAAGGCAGCCAGATTATTTTTGTTTTTTAAGCAATTGATTAAGTTTCTCCATTGCCCCCCTGGGGTGAGCGGTTGGACAAATGCTGAGACCACAGCCTAGCACCTTGGCCCAGGAAACCGCGGCAAGTGACCGCAGGGTCACAAGGCACAGAGGAAGTGGCCAGGCCCACTACTGGCTCTGCTTGCAACCCGAGGTCTAAGCAGCTGCATAGCCCAGCCGCCCGGCAAGCATGAGCAGGAAGGCTGCAGCCCAGCAGGAGGGGCCTACAACACCTGGCCTGAAGTCTGGGCTCTGTCTGCTCAGCTCCAAAATGATGGAGTCAGCCAGTGAGAGACAAGGCCGCCGCCTTGAGCTCCCTGGGAGTCCCTGCAGGCTAGCCCCTCCCCCTCCTGCACCCACATGGTCTTCTGCTGCCCTGCCTTTGCCCTCCCCACAGTCCCTACCACAACTCTCAGGTCACTCCGTGAGCTCACCCTAGGCAGCACCATCCAACGGTCAGCACAGCAGTTCCCAGGGCAGGCAGACCTGTCATCAGCTCCCAACCCCCTTCCTCGCGGAACAACCTGGAGCAAGCAACTTGACCTGTGTTTCCCATGTGCAGGACTCAGGTGGACAAGACCCTCCAGTGGGGATGAGGATCCCACGATAAACCTTGTAACATCAGTCTCAGTGCAGGGCCCTCTTACTATAGCACAAACACACCTCTAAGGACTCAACCAGGAGATGATAAATCAAGCATGCAGAAAAGGTGGGCAGCCCAAGTTTCTAAAACTTAGGAATTAGGATGTGGGGGAGACCACAGAACAGCTGGTAGTGCCAGAGGAGGCTCTATCTTGACCAATGGGACACAGGCTCAATTCCTAAAAATGCCGTCACAGGGTTCCCTTCTGCCCAGGTACATAGCAGGTGCTCAAAAATAACAGTGAATGCTTTTGCTGTTCTGTAGCTTCCAAAGCTGTTCCATGCTTGATGCAAACCCAGGTCTGGCCTTGCCAGGGCCCTTGGAAGCTCTCTGTGGGAGGGAACCTCAGGGAGTGAGGACAGGGGTTAAGATGGACAGCACCTGGGCCCAGATACCCCATCCCAAATCTCCTCTGCATCTCCTTGTCTGTGGCTGTGACGTGCTCTCCACACTGTGAGCTGCAGGACTGCCATTATGGAAGCTAGACTACCCCTAGGTGCACTCCATGCAGCCTCTACAAGGCCAGAGAAGAGGTCATAGCCCATTGCCATGGAATGGTAGGGAAAGGTAAGCAGAAGAGAGGCTGGACAAAAGGCTAGCACCTTCTAGTCTCTCTCTGAAAGACTAGATGCTGGCTCAAGGTGCTAGCTGAGCACCTCTGATTGCTACCTCAGGGCACATGGGCTTGAGCAGGAAGGGGAGAGGGGTGTATGGCCTGGGGGGGCGCTCCCTCCATTCTAGACCCTGGGATCCCCAAATTGGACTCTGAAGAAAAGCGGATCTAAGCTCCAGAAAGGCAGGTGGCTGGAGCTGGGCCTGGGCTGCAGGAGTAAGGAGGACATCAGCCAGATGGGGGACAATACCAGTAGGAGGGGGTGACCATGGCAGTACTCCGCAGAGCTCACCACATTCTGGAGGCTACAGCTGGCCTGTGCTCCCAGCCTCAGGACAGGTTTTCTCTGAGAACGTGGGTGCTTCCCTCTCCTCTTCTGGCTTTTGAAGTGTTGAGAAAGAGTACTTGCTGTGGGGTTCCATCTCTGTGTCTTTCCAGAATAGGCAAAACTAATCCCCCATGACAGAAGTCAGGATAGGGCTGCCTCTGTGGGGAAGGGGCAGGGTGCCAAGGGACACCAGAGAATTTTCCAGGAGGTGGAAATGTTCTATATCTGGTTTGGGGTGGTGGTTATGCAGATGTATACAACTGTCAAAACCAATCGAAATACATACATATAATGTGTGCATTATTATTGTCTACAAGTTGTACCTTGGTTATAAAGAAAAATGTCAGCACTCAGGCTGGCCCCACTGTTTCCTGCACTGGACGATCCTTTTTTTTTTTTTTTTTTCTATTAAAAATTCACGGTCCGTGGCTGGGAACAGCAGCCGCCTTCTGTTTGCAAAGTCTCTGCCAATCAGGGCCGCGTGCAGACCTCCCCAAAGGGCCTCCTTTCTTTTCCCTTTGACCTACTTCCTTGATAAGTGACGAGCTGCCCAGACTCTGAGAACAAACAGGCCTGTTATTCTAGGCCTGGAGCTTCAGGCCATGCTACCTCAGCTAATCCACCCGGACAGACAGATGGATGGATGTGAGGGGCTGGGTCCACCTGCCTGTCAGACCCAACAGTGTGGCCCTCTGTTATTTCCACTGCCCTGCCCAATCTTTCTCCTTGTTTCCTATCCCTGACAGACAAGCATCTGTCAAAACCACGTCTTGGGTCAGCGATGTAGCGCAGTGGTGCAGTACCTGCCAGGCAAGCACAAGGTCCTGAGTTTGATTCCCAATGCCCCCCCACCACCACAAAAAATGTCTTGAAGGAGCACAGCGGGAGACTATAAATCTTAAATCTATACCCACTGCCCACCCTGGCCCTCAGCCTTCATCTTGTCTGCAGAGGGACAGCCTGGGTTGAAAGTGCTGGGTCTGGCAGCCAGCTCCGCCTTGTCCCATTCTGGACATGACCTGGAGCCTGGAGGACCCCACAAGTCACCTGTCCTAGTCATCTATGGCCTTGAATAGCAAGAGACATGCAGGCCGAGACCACAGGAAGGTGTGGATCAGTGACAAGTCAAAATGGCAGAGCTTGGTCCACAAGGAGCAGGATGCCGCCGAGATGCTGGCAGCAGGAGCGCGGCAGCTCCAGAGGAGGACGGCAGCTCCCAAATAAGGCCCCGCTACTGCCGTTTTTAGCCCAATCCACATAATTGGAAAAACATGGAGAAAACCAAAGCCAGCTGCTTGTGGAACCTGGAGACTGCCTAGGAGGGGGTGGGGAGGGAGCCAGCCCAGGGCTGATGGCCAGCCTGTAAAGGACTCTTGGTCTCCTTGCTTCCCAGGACCCACAGGCCCACAGTGCGGCCACCCCAGGTCTCACTGAGATTGGGCAGAGCTGGAAATGAGGGGTGACATCCTTTCCTACTCTCACTGGGACCACTTCAGAAAGAGCTGGGGAATAGGAGATAGAGATCCTACAGCCAAGGGTCACCCCAAACACAGGGGCCTTGGCACCCAAGCCACTCTTGAGTCCAGAGGATGTGGAGGTGGGAGGGAGTCCTTCATGGGAAGGGTCACATCTGCACTGAGCCCATCCGGCACTGTGAGACATTCTCACCACGCCTCTTCTGACCCCAACCATGCTAAGAAGGAGGGGGTCACTCTGCTCTCCTTATATCACAAGAGAAACTCACAGCTCAGTGATGAGGAGCACTGTTCCACTGGGCTGTAGCGTGAGGATCTGTGCCCCACACTTCTCAGCATCTAGGAGGATGCCTATGTGCCTGGGGGGACACCTCTGCCATATGTAGTAGGTACAGCTGGCCACCATGTAGGCCCCCCTTCTTAAGGAGGGCATCCGATTCCCTAATACTGGCTGGCTTTCATTTGCTCAAAACCAGGAAGAACTCACAACAGTGCACACATTTCTTCATCTCCAATTCTGTGAAGCATAAAAGGTCAGACGCCTGGAGCAAGAGCCCAGGAATTCGAGTCATGCCTTGGGCTCCAGCTTTGGACGCTGATATTTCCAGCTGTGCCAGAGACTCCCACCTGCTGCACCACCCTACCCTTCTCTGGGAAATGCCCATCAATGGGGTCTTGGGTGGACCAGTAAACCTGGATGTATCATCAGAGGCCACATGATGAGAACAGGCCAGGCCTCTGCCCCACCCCAGAACAAGTCGGCCTTCTATCCAGGGCAAAGGAAGCCACACACGCTAGAATCCCCAGGACAGACACCCCACTTGGCCAAATCACTTTCCACCCACCCATGTGAGTAGGACTCCTATCCCCATCACCCTAGACCAACTCCCATCACACCACCCAGCCTTGGCCATCCACTTCGATCCCGAATGTTCAGGGAAGCCCTCCTCTCTTGGCAGCACATCAGCTTGCCTGCTGGGCTCCAAGTTCAAGTTCATATCCAAGTGCAGCTCATATTTGCTGAGCAGCCAGGCCTTCTTTTGATTAACCCCACAAAATGAATACCATTACTGTTCCTTTTTTGTAAATGAGAAAGCTGATGTACAGAGGAGCCAAGTCCTTCTCACTGACAGGGATGAAAACATGATAAAATAAAACAATGCCTGAAAGTTGAAACCTGTCACACAATTGAAAATAAGGTACCCTGAATTCCAGGTGTGCCTGACACTGAGTTTCTTCACTACCTGAGTGGTTGGCAGGCTCTCAACTACAGAGAAAGTCATGGCATCTGTCCCTGCTAAGTCCTGGCCTAAATGTCCATCGTCTCCAAAGCTCCTTTATGGAGCATCAGCAAGCCCACGCGCACAGCCTCTTTCTCCATTACCTCCATTTCCATCTTCCTGTCATCCCCGCTCAAGCCAAGGGCCACCTCCAGGGCTCTCAGCTCTTGGCCTCTGTTCTTCGCATCCAAGATACCAGAACTCATGGATCCTAGGGCCAAGAGGACATCCTCAAGCAACCCCTTGTCTCTTCGGTCTGCCCCAGATGCCATCCTCCAACTGGACACCTCAGAAGACTCCCCAAGTACTGGCAGCCTGCCACAGGCACCACTCCCTCCGGCAAGCTCGAACATCTCCACTAGCAGGACGCCTGCCTGCACAGGGCCTCTGCCCACCAGGACCTCAAGCCGCCCCACCAGCTATGACAGACAAGAAGAGTCAGCAGTTTCTTCAGTGTGCCCTTGTGTAGTCAGCCACTATCTCCAGCAGAGGGGAGCCAGCAGTCAAGTCCTGCAGTCCAAAGAGGACTCAGTCCCCAGGGACACAAAGCTACACATACCCTAGGGGCATGTAGCCTATGAAGCCAGGGGAGAAAAGGAAAGCAGCAAACACAGGGCTCAGGTGGTAGAATTCCCATCTTCCAGGAAGTCTTCCTTCAACATGCTATTTCGTGGCAAGAAATAAAAGCAGCAGGGAAAGAAATCTGCATCATCAACCTCCCCTTTGCTAGCAGGGTCTCAGTCTTTTTGTGCGATCTGAAGCTCCCAGCCCCTCCCACATTACTCACAACTCAGTCTGGGGTGCTGCAGTGGCCCTCCGAGTAGATCCAAAGACCCCAAGGACAGACCTTTTTTTAATCACCCCTAGATTTCTGGACTAGGGAAGATGAAAAGATATTTTAGAAACACCTTTTGCAGAAAGCCATCTTGGCAAACCCTTTATTTTAGTTTTCTCAGCTCTAAAACTTTCAGGAAATTCTGTTTATCCTGTCCAATGCCTGCAGCCCAGCAGCACTTGAGATTTCTAGTGTGTCCCAGGCAGAGAGAGAGAGAGAGGCCTGGTCAGCACCCAGCCCAAACAGCCAATCAAAGGGAAGCCCACAGAGAGGCCAGCTTGGGATCAGCTGGTGGAAAACAGTTCTATTCTCATGCAGAAAGAGACTCTGGCCCACTCCTTTTGTCTATCTACCCACCACTCTTCCTTCTTTTGACACAAACACCCTAGGCAGAGCTCTGCAGCCAAAGCAGAAAAATCCAGGCTCTGGGGACAAAAGTCTCCACACTCTGCAGACGCCTGGCTGGGCATCCACTCCCACCCAAGCAAGCAGAGCCTCTGAATGACAACAAAAAAACCCTTTTTCCTATATATTTTGACATTCTCCAACAGGGCCTTTGTAAAAGTGCCTCTCACAGCTGGGGGTAAGAGCAGTGCTTAGGAAAGCAGGGAAAGGTGCCATCTCCAGGAACTCTGGTCAGTAGCTGGCTGTCCTTGCTGAAAGAGGCCGGAAGCCACACTATCAGCTTGAGACAGATCTGGACTGAAGCTCTCAGCAGGAAGGGCAGGGTGTGCTACTAATCCACCGCTTCCACCCCACAGGTGTTTGTGGTATCAGCACTACACCCCAGAGCCACCAGGGCTGTGACCCGAGATGCGAGGTCACTGTCAACTTGCCTGCCACCTCTTCTGGGGAGCCCTCCCATTCTGGCTGCTACTTCCTCTTCTCTGCTCATCACACAGGCCAGCCCCTGGACCGTACCTTAAAGGCCAGTGAGTTTCCAGGACTTCCTGGAACTGTTCTGGGCCTGGGCCTGGGGATAAGGAGGTACAATTTTCAGGAGTACCATGCCATGAAGAGCTCAGCTACAGATGGCCATTCCCCCCCGGCTTCAGCTATGGGAACTCTATAAATCAAAGAGGAGACAGTGTACCATGTCAGTCCAAAGCCCGTACTCATTGGGTGAGAAAAGACACGAGTACCTCCTGAGGGACAGTCCCCTTGCCAGGGTCATGTATAGCCACCCCTGGGATTCCTGGACGAGGCAAAGCCATTCTACTGCAGCAGTCCCATCACAGTTCTCACATGCCCAGTCCCAGCCACAGCACCAGCTCATCGAGACAAGATGCGGACATGGACGGTGGATGTGGTGCTACAGGTCATGTACCAACTGTGTGCCAGACACTTGCCCTGGACACCTGTTCCTAACACAATGGGTCTTCTATGGTTCCCCCAGAGTGAGGTAGTCCTGTGACTCTGGCCTTACAAATGAGTTAATGTGACACAGCAAGGCCCAGGTTCTGTCCACCCCTGAAGGACCAGCAGCAACCCAAGATGGCCTCAGCAAGCTTTTCGGAGAACCCCAGGTTCCCCTAGCTTATGACTTTATTGAGCCATGCCTCTGGGATTCATCAGGGCCTGCATCCTTTTTTGCCCCACTTAAGGGCCCACATGAGTTCCTGTCAGAGCGCAACTGTATAGTCTACCTCTGGGAGCCCTGACTCCTTTACAATGTCCATGAGCCGCCTGGCTCAGGATTTCTTACGAAGCAGAGATAGCAACCACATCTGATCCAGTCAGGACCATCTCTGTCCCAGGGCAGATATCATCAATGCAATACAGAGTTCAAGCAGGCATCACCAATCAATAAGACCATCTCTTTCCCACTGGGATCTTAACTGACAGACTACAGAACACAGGGTCCATCTCCACTACTGAAGCCCGAGCCTCTCACAATGATGGACAGGAAGGTGGAAGAAAGGACAGAAGCCAAATTTTAATAAGACCAAGGTTTCTGAGAAGCTAATGAGCCAAGCATCTTTCCCTGAGGGGGGTGGGCAGGGCCCCATGCAGACTGGTGAGAGGTAAGGGCCTCACTC
Organism: Octomys mimax; assembly: GCA_002564305.1. Lineage (NCBI taxonomy): Eukaryota > Metazoa > Chordata > Mammalia > Rodentia > Octodontidae > Octomys > Octomys mimax. The sequence goes on along the minus strand of NDGM011044379.1, from coordinate 10,976 downwards.
CACCAGGAGTGGCAGTGACACAGGGCATTGGCAGTAAAATCATCTCTATACCAGAGAGAGGTAGCAGCCATCAGTATCTTGGGAGAGCTGGGAGAGTCTACCTTCCTGAACCTACCCTGCCACCTGCTGTGGGTGACTACAGGCTGGTGACTTGCCCTAAGTTTTCTCATCTGTAAACACAAGAGGATTAAGTTAACCTGATCAAGCCAGCCCCCAAGCCCCCCTTAACCTGCTCAGTCCAAGCTCCTGGTGTGCCTGAGTTATCTAAGCCAGACCTCCTTACAGGGCCCAGTTTCTCCCTCAGCCTCACCTACCCTGCAAGGTGATGGCCTGAGGTACCCTTCAGCATGTTCCAAATCACTCAATGATGCAGGTTGTCCACCTTTCCCCGCCTACCCCCGCCCTACCAGGTGGGCTCTAAAGCCAGGAGCTGCGCCTGCACTGCTCTTTAGAGAGACCCTAGTGTCTAGAACGCTGCAGGACACAGCAGGTGCTTAATAAATTACTGAATGGACGGGTGAGTGGGGGAGTAGATGTGCGGGCGGGCGGGCGGGCGGATGTATGGATGGCTGAGCAAATGCAGCTCAGATCTAGGTGGCTTCTCAAGCCCCTCACTCTGAGCAGCTGAGGGTGGTCTTTGAAAAAAACCTTGAAGACGGCGTCAACTGCCTGAAATGATTTGTGTCCCAAATCAATGCTGCTCCCTCTCCCTACTCGGGAAAGTAAGGCCTGCTGTGAGAGAGAGACTTCCCAACTGTGCCCTAAGCAGCCAACACAGCTGACAGCTCCTTTGGTAAAATAGCCAAGTCTCCTTTCACTTAAGACACTGTGTTCTGGGAAAGAGAAGCAGCGAATCCAGACCTGCAAAGTCCTCCCCCAAAGCAGAAGCCCTGCCACAGAGTAGAAAGAGATTCCATTACGACCATGATCCGCACAGTCTCCAGACACTGCACACAAATACAGATCATGACCTGCTGAGCGCATAAGGACCAGGAAACCACCCCCAAGTCAGGACCCTGTGTGCTTGGGCAGCAGCTGCGGCCAAAGGAGAAAGTCCCTCCACCCACGGGGGTGCTTCGACAGTGCTTCTGGCCTCTGGGCCCATCCCATATTGGAAGCCAGCCCACTTGAGAAGCTGGCCCTGCCTTTCTCTTTCTTCCTCCAAGTGGGATCATGATACAGGAACCAGGCCCTGGCCCTGGCCCACGTTTTACTAGGGAGGCCTCGTCGCTCCCATGCAATGGAGATGATCCCAGGGACAGCTGCTTCCCTGGCCTCTCCTACTGAGCCCTCACCGGCCCAGCCCTACAGCCAGACCAACTTCACTAGGCCCTGACGCATCCTGGACGACAGGCTGCCCCTGGCCGTGCGCATGCACAAGAGCCCACCCTCAGCCTGACACCCGGAAATCAAGGTCTCCAGCTGGTGCAGTGGAGAAGATACCTGGCTGTAGTCACATGGACAGGAGCCCGGGCAGTAAGTGCCTGAAGAGGAGGGCAGGGAGCAAGAAGGTGTTGAACACCTAAAGCAAAGAAAGCCACCACTGGTGGGGAGGGAGATCAACTCCGCTCCATGCATCTAAAAGGACATTCCCTTTAAGGATGTACCTATGGTCTACATTTCCACATGGGAGTTACTCTTGGCATGAGACCGTGGGAATGAGACGCAAGGGTAGAAACGAATTACAAATCCTCATCTGAAGGAGAAAAATGCGTACAGAAAGGCAGGAAAGCAGAAAACAAAACCACCCTGCAGGGCTGCACAGATGGTGAACACACAGAAAAAATGGCATGAGGAGGAGAAAGCACAGGCAAGGAGGGTGCGTGGGCGGGACTCCAGGGTCACTCCCCACCCACAGTGTCCTCTAATGCCACCATCTTTTTTTTACAGTCAACACAGATTTCAGTTAAAAGTTAATGACAGTGAGCTTGCAAGGTTTGATTACCATGTGCTGATGGCGTGCTTGCTGACACTTTGGTGGACGACTTGAGCATTACAAAGCTCCACCTAAGCTGAGACTAGACCTCAGACTTCACCTGCCAGGCAAGAAAGCCAAGATCTGCCCATAAATTCCGAGCACTCGCTGCCCAAGTCCACCCGGACACACAGCTGGCTAACACCCACAGCCTCTGCTAGGCAGGCACAAGACTGTGAATGGGTCGCTCAAGCCAGCGGCAACCGGGGGCCCATTCCACCCTCCCATCCTCTGCCTCACCTGCCTTACACGTCCTGCCGTTGTCCTGGAGCTGTACACCGGTGGGGCAGGCACAGGTATAGAAAGGCTCCCTCGGGGACAGCAGACATAAGTGGGAGCAGCCACCATTGTCCTCCTCACATTGTGTATGGACTAGAAAAACAGGACAGAGTGAGAGAAAATTCTGGAACAGTGTCCATGACCCCACCACCACCAAATGCACCCATCACTCTCCTGCCCTTTGTTTCCAAATGGGCCAGCATCTTGTCTCATCTGTCCTCCTAGAGAACCCCCAGTGTGTCCGTCTGTCCAAATGTCATCCTCCAGTGGCATCAGGACCATTCCTCACAGGTTGTGCTCAGTTCCACCTCTCCACTAACCACCCAACACAGTGAGCTGTCAGCCTTCCTAGCTGGTCTACAATTTCTCCAAAACCAGCCCAGAAGTGCCTTGCCTTGAGCAGGTATCCTTACCACCCTGTGCTCCTCCAACAAGAAAAGCCTCTGTCTTCTTCAGGGACATTTCTACCACAAAGGCTACCCTTACACACTCATGGCAGGATCTCAGGACTTGGCTGTATAACAATGGCAGGGACCCAAGGCAGGAGGCTCCTGACCACACAGACTGTCATCCAGACTGTCTCGTCTCTTCAACATACTGGGACCCTGCAGGATCTGTACCAGATGACCAACACAGTGGGGGGGGGGGTATGGGAGGTGGAGTTCCCCCAAGTCCTTCTATGACCAATAAGCAAATAAAGGCACCAAATGCCCGTTGGGCCCCTTTTGCCCAGGCACAGGTGGGGCTCAGCACCACCCCAGTCAGAAGAGTTAACTGCAAGGACAGCTTCAATGCAACGGACTTCTGTTGTACTCATGCTGCTTGAGAAGCACATGTGGCACCAAGGGAAGTAGGGTGCAAGGACCATGACATTCCCACCTGAAAACTACTCTAGAGAGCCTACTCGCTCCTCTGTCCTGCCCTGGCCCCCTACCCTTAAGTCCCAAGTTCAAACCTCCTATAACAGCTTAGCCATCCCTGGTCCCCAAAGCATTGATGAACCAAAAACCCTGGCCTTCTGGTCACTTGTCCCAGAAGCCTATGTGTTACCATCCGAGACTTGGACCAGGAACCTATGAGAATCACTGACTCAGGGGAGATTTTTCATTCATAAAAGCTCTGCTGGGCCATCAGGATGGGGCAGCCTTCCTTGGCAGCACTCTATGAGATCCATCATCAGGAGCCCTACGCCTGCCGCCCCAGCCTGGCTGTCTCTCAAAGCCAGCCAGCACCACTCTAAGGACATTGCCTCCCCCAACCATGGGCTTCTGCAGGGGAAGGACGTTGTCTGGTGTACAAGGCTCAGATGGCAGGTCCGTAGTAGAGGGACAGATGCCTGCTGGGCACTCACAGGAAGGCTGCCGCTCCTGGCTGAGCACCTGGATGTCCATGGGCGAGTAGAGGGCGCTGAGGATCTCCTTCCTCTTCTCACCCGTCCTCTTGTTACAGGCATGAATAGAGCGGGTTTGCCAGTCCGTCCAGTATAACGTGTCTCCAGAAAGGGTCAGAGCGAAGGGGTGCGTCAGACTGCCTTCTACCACCTTCTGCCTGCAGCAGGAGGCCAAGGTTGGAGTCATCAGGAGAGCTCTGGGGGCTCAGCAAGCTTAAGGACCATTAGTGCTCATGTTGCCTGGCCCTCTCCAGCCATCCCTTCCTGGAACACAAGGGACACTTCCCAAACACAGTCAGCTCCTACTGCCTATGACACTGCCTATGTCCCTAGGGAGATAGGCACCCACTTCCCAAACAACCCCCCAAACAAAACAGGAAGAAGCAAATGCCAAGGAGGAGCCACATCTAGGTATAAAGAGCTGTAGAGCAGCATAGCTCTCCTCCCCGGATGCTTTAACAACTTAATGGAAATCTGACCACACACACATGCCTATTCCAAAAGAGCTGACAGTTTACATGTCAGAGTGAATCAAACTTGACATCAACAGGAGAAAAAGCCTGCCTTGATTGACTGATGGATTGTGGTACTGGGGATGGAATCCAGGGTCTCAAACACACCAGGCAGGCGCACTTAACACTGAGCTGTACCCAACAAGATAAAGCTTATCTTTTAGATGTGCTCGGAATATCCCAGCAAGAGAGAAGCCATGCTCTCATGAGATTACAGTGGCAGTAGGATGGTAATTCGGTATGGCCAGTGATACTTGACAATTTAATGACCCACCTCACCAATTTAATGACCCACCTCTGACTAGCTGTGCGCTTTGGGTGAGCTCACTGGCTTCTCTGCGCATGCTTATGATAGAGGTTGATAATGAACACTTCACAGGGCTGTTGGGAGCATTGCATGAAGTGATAAATGTCTCTGCAGACACTCAGTGTTATGGAAGCGACAGCTACTGCTACCACCACTGTCACTTTTTAGCTGCCATCATGTCAAGATCGCCTGACCAGGGTATCCCAGTCTCCAGCAGACTTTACAGCCCCTAACACACCCTTCATAACCACTAAGTCTACAAGAACCACAGTCTCTGAGGAGGCTGTTTCCAAATCTCAGAGTAGGCTCTAACTGAGTAATCTGTGTCCTCGGGGACAATGGAACGGTGTTCCCAAGCAGCCCAAGACACACAGTGTAGTATAAGAGGCCCAGGAGAACTGGGGCCTCAGGCCATCAGAGAGCTCCGAATCAGACCTTCTGCTTCGGTCTCCAGGGGCTGAAGGCCTGGCCAGAACTGAATCATAACCTTCAGGGCACACCATGAGCCAGAGATGCCAGCAAAGCCTGTTTGCTGTCACAAGTTTGGGGATATTTAATTAGGCAGCAGTGAGTAATTATTATATCACCTTGGGTGACATGGAGCAAACGTGCTGTGTCAAATGGGCACCTGTCTGTATTCACAAAAATCTACTACAGGGTTCTCCTGGCAGTGTCACCCAAGCTTGTGGCATCAGTTCCTACCATACCCCCTATCCCAGGCCAAGGACTCCACTAGCAAAAAAAAAAGGGGGGGGGGCTTACCCTCTCAGGAGAATCCCCCAAACCTAGCGCAATGTGAGATGTGGTACAGACCCTAGCTCTTCCCCAGGTCCTGAGGAGTCCAGTTCCTCAGAGCTCTAGGCTTTCAGATTAGAGCCTGAGGGCATGAGTTAAGAAGGGGCTTGAGACCTAGGTCAGCAGCATAGCGCCTGCCTAGAAAGTGCAAAGTCCTGAGTCCAAGTCCTACTACCAAAAATAAGAAGAGAAGAATGGCCTTGAAACACCATGGGGGCAGCTGGGGGCACAGAGCAGGGGTGCCCCTGGTTGGTGGGCACGTACCTGAATGAGCCGTCCAGGTTGGCACGATGGATGAAGCTGAGCTTTGCATCAGCCCAGTAGAGCTTCTGCTCCTCCAGGTCAATGGTCAGCCCATTGGGCCAGTAAATTTCTGAGTCCACAATGATTTTCCGGGTGCTGCCATCCATCCCTGCCCGCTCAATCCGGGGCGTCTCCCCCCAGTCTGTCCAGTACATGTACCTAACAAGGAAGGCAAGGGCAAGAAGAGAGAGAAAGCTAAGAGATCCGAGTACTGGCTTCGACTTCTGTCATGCACCCTAAAGCTCACCCATAGAGACACTGTTCAGGAATTTGGGAAGAGTCATCTGTGGCTTATGACAAGAATTCTGTGGGTTTATTTTGGTGGTACCAAGGACTGGATCTTGGGGTGTTTCACAAATGAACTACATCCCCAGCTCTTTTTTGGGGGTGGAGGGTGAGAGGGGGGCAGAGTCTCAGTAAGTTGCCAAGGCTGGGCTTGAACTTGCCATCTTCCTGCTTCAGCCTCCCCAGTGCTGGGATTACAGGAGTCCACTATCATGCCCAGCTAGGAAAGCATCATTAGGAACAGATGCAGCATTCTTTAAAATTATGAAAAATGCATCATTAGGTCACACGGATATCAGAGTGGGCTTCCACTGACTAAGACAGCTGTGATGTCAACAGGTAACAGTTCACACATGGGCCAACCCTGACCTACACACCGTTAAGTGGCCATGACTACATTTCCAAATTGCTCTCAGTTAACAGTATGTTCTGAGCACTTTCCTCTTTCAAAAAAAGAAACATTCCTCCTTCTTTTAACAGTAGTACAGCACACTGCCCTGTGCATTATTTAAATAGCTCTGTGTTTGATGTTTGGGTTATTTTGGACATTTTGCTACAAAAATGCTGTAGATGAACTTCTGAAGGGCAACTAAAGACGTGCAGAACGGGATATATCTAGTGTTAAAACAGGATGAGCTATCAGGCCGTGAAAAGACACACAAGAACTGTAAGTGCTTATTATGCAATGATATAAGCTAGTGCGGAAAGGCTATGTACTGCATGATTCTGAGTTGGTGACATCTAGAGAAGGCAAAATACAGAGAATGCACAAAGATTAGCGGTGGCTGGGAGCCAGAGAGTGGGAGAAACAGGTAGTGGGAATACTACCCACAGGACAGGGCAGCAACACTCTGCTGAACAATGCTATGACACGGGTACAAGATGATACACATTCGCCTGAACTCACAAAACGTGCTCACCAACATGAACTGTAATATAAACCACAGATTCCCAGTGACAATGACACCCTGGTGGAGGTTCATTGATTTCAACCAACAGTGCTTTGGAGGGGGAGCCCAATGTGAGGGCTTGGGGCCATATGGATAATCTCTCTACCTTCTGCTCCGTTTTCCTATGAATCTAAAAACTGAAGTCCGTTTTAAAAAGAACAACACATGTGGGTGGCACACGCACAGAAATAACAGCAGCTACTCCTGAACGTTTATGGGTGAGCTGGCTGTGCCCATCCACCAGGGCTGTGCCCAGCCATCGAGGGCCAGGTGCCACACATCCTCAAGAACTCACCACATCTACAAAGCCGTCCTCTAGGCCATTTTCTCTAGTGTCTGGCAATCTGCCCCTCCGCCCACACCTTGGCCCCCATTCCTTCTTTTCAACAACCTCTGAGCTGACACTAAGGACAAGCTCAGCTGTGGCCCTGGGGATCTCCATCAGCAGAAGGAAACTAACAGACACATGGCTTCAGTCATCCCAGGAGGACACCCCCATTGTGAGTCCCCAACCCCAGCTTCCCAGCGGGCGTCATTTCCAAGCCAGGGACACCACTGCCTTCCACAGAGGCTGTGACAACACTAATGACAATGAGGGCATAGGGGCTTCCTATAGAACGTTCTCTCTGTGCCAGGGCCAGGGGCCAATTGTACCTGACTGTTACCACCCTGCCCTGTTCTCCAGCCCCAGGGGATAGAAGAGGGTATATATCATACAACATCTCTTCAAACAGCATCTTCATCTATCCTCTCTGCAACTAGAAAAAGTCCAACCAACACAAGGGAAGCCAGTGTTGTTCCCAACAGACAGATGAGGACCATGAGACGCTGGATGATTGACCTGCCTGGGTCTTGGCACAGCATGGTTGTCTGCTGAGGGCCTGTACCAGGCCGAGTATGACTTCATCATGATGCCAGGGCATGGGGGATGAGAGGGGCTTTTCCTGGGAGTCTGTGGTTTGAAGGTGCTGGTGGCCAGCTTGTCAAGAGACACTGGCTGGTTTGGGTGCAAACCCCTACTTCCCTGGATCACCCTTACCCCGTACCCAGGCCTCCCTTCATGCCCAGAGTTATCAAGAGAAAGATCTCAGTGTGATTCACATGGCTTTCCCTGAACACTGCACTGTGGCCCAGTGACAAACCCAGAAAAGCTCCAGGAGTTACACATGGGCCCTACTTCACATCCCCGCAATCACACAGCTGAACCCTCTGCTTTCCTTACACAGGGCATCTACAAGTGGCCGTCAGCACAGCTGCACGGTGTGGACACATTGCAGACGTGCCTGGGCATAGTCTCTCGGGCTCCAGCAGGAGCCTGCACTTCCGAGAGGCAGTGTGGCCTGGGGCAGAGGTTCCGCAGGGTGGCTGCGCTGGCTCTTGGCAGGGCTGCCTACATTTTCAGGAGGCGGTGCAGTTTATCCTGATTAACAGGAGACTGGGCTGCAACTGCAACCCCATCAGACTGGTCCAGGATGTAAGAATTAAAAAGAATAGATGCAAAAAGAGTATCTCACACAGTGGAGGAAGGGCATTTTTATTGTAACTGCTGTGTTTATTGAGCCCAGGAACCATGTCACTGTTTTCCCTATGATGTGAATCTTAAGTCATACCTCTGCACAAATTAGGGCACTAGGGCACAGAGCAGCACTGCACCACCCTTGCCTTTCTCTTCAACCCACGTGAAGAATGCCGGCAGGCTCAATTGCTTCTGCCCTCAGAACAGTTCCTATCTTAGTTACTTTTCTCTTTGTTAAGACAAAATGCCAACACCCGCAAGTTAAGGGAGAAAAAAGGCTCATGGTTAGTAGAGGTTTCAGCCCATTCTCAGCTGGCTCTAAGGCCAGGTGGTATGACAAACAGGGCTCACAGAGGAGGAACAGTTCACGGCAGACAGAGGGTAGCAGAGCAAGCAGGAGACAATCACAGCTCTTTCTACCCTCCCATCTTATCTGGGCTACTTACAGAAGGTAGCACTCACACGCTTAATCCTGGCACCTTTGATCCTAGCATCACACCATGATTCAATCCCAGTGTCACACATTCTAGATCCAGCCACTGCTGAAAAAGCCCCACTGACGACAGCATGAGGCCTATGGGAACATCTAGACACAGCCATAGCAGATCCCAAAGCTGGTCACTTTTTATCACTGATCCACTACTCCCTGGTCCAAGCCACTGCCCTCCGACACCAGGACCACAGTAACTGTGGTTGGGTCCCCTACCCTGTGCCCACCCCAAAGCCTATTCTCACTCCACAGCCCAGAAGAGCCCCTTCAGTTTGAGTCACACCAGGTGACTCAACTCAAGACTTACCCTGCCCCTCCCCAGACCTCATGATGCCTTTGGACATAAATGAACCATTCAAAATGTGCCCCAGCCTTCTATGAGCTCTAGCTTCCAGCTATCCCAAGGCCTCCTCGTTGTCGGTTCCCCTTGTCTGGAATGATCCTCCCCCAGAGGACCATGTGGTTCTTGCCCTCATCTGCTTTGGCTCTGCTCAAAAGTCACCGAAACATTTGAGGCTTCCAAACTACAGCACAAAGGCCCTCACCGTGGCCTTCTGTCCACAGGCCCTGCTTTATTCTCCTGGTGGCACGCGTCCCTCTCAGACCCAACATCCATTTACCATCTTCTCCAGGTGCACCAAGAGGGCCCCAGAGGCAGAGAATGGCTGTATCTGAAGCACAGGGAACAGACCTGGGCATGTGTGCTTGTGAATGCTTGCTAAACGCCAGCTGGAGGAGACAGCACTGGCGCATCCAATGTGTGGCAGGGGAATAGGACAGCAAGGTCACTGGAGATGAGATGGCCACAGCATCCAGGGCCAGGCAGACCATGTGCCAGCCCTGGGCTAGGCCTCTCTGGATGACTGCTCCTCAGCCTCACTAACTACAGATGGCCCTCTGAGCCAAGGGCCTGCCCCCTCAGCCATCAGCTCCCAGGAAGGGAGTCAGGGACTCTGAAGGATCTGGAGCCACATCACAGCCCAGGCAGAGGCCCACAGGGACTGTTCTGGCTGCAGAGACCGTGCTGGAGGTTAGCCTGAGCCCTGGGCAATAGTGTGTGGCCAGCTCACGTGGAGGGGGAAGGGACCACAGGCACAGGTGGCCACCCAACACAGCCTTCCAGAGACTGGGGCTAGAGGTGTCTTTCAGGCGGGGAGACAAAATACTTGGGCAGAAAACTCCACCCTACCCCCTTGTCGTGGGTATGAACATAAATATGAACACATATTCATGCCCTTGTACCTGCATATGTCTCAGTCACACACATATATGTGCCTATTTACAAGGCCGCATGCACACGATTTCATACACACACACAATACTAACACATACTCCCTTGTAACCATGCCATGAATATGGACATATACGCTTGTCATGTACTCTAGTTCTCACACACATGTACATGTGCTCATGCAATGCTCATAAAAACTTGTACACATACATCACACGGTCACATTCATGTGAGCAAATGCTCACATAGTCATGCACACAGCTCTATAGTCCGGCTTGCACTCTGACACACACACACGTCATCATATGCACTCGAATACATGCGCACGCAAACGCTCAGGGTTTTTCATAAAGCAGCCGACTCCAAGGCCCCAGCCGTTCCCATGCACTCAGAAGCCTGTCCAGTGGCCTCAGAAGCAACAGGCTGGCTCAGCTACCGCCTACCCCTCTCCTGACCTATTCCTGAAACCACAAGATGTGAGCCCTGGAGGGGATAAGCCCCACCTCCCAGCCCTCATCCAAGTGCAGGGGCAGAGGGGCCTTAACTGCCCAGCTTTGGCTCTCGATCTAGACAGTATAGATAGTGTCACATGGGGCAGGTGAGCCCAAGGCCAGGGCAAACAGCAAACGGATGACACCTAGACTGGAACAGAGATCCCTAGTCCTACTTCAGAGCAAGTGGCACCTCCCTACTGGGGACAGACAGGGCAAGGGCTCCAGACCCAGACTTCAGGAGGGAGGAGTGAGGCAGTGACAATCACGGGCTCCCACACCAGGACATCGCTCAGCTTGTCTCCGGGGTGTCTAACTCAGGAGACCTGGTGAGTCCCACAGAACCTCCACACCGAGCTCTTCACCTGGAAACCTCAGGCTGGCACATCTCAAAGGCTCTGGTGACATTAAATGAGCTACTCACACAGAAGGGAGTGTTTGGGTGTGATGCT